>JAOUWY010000030.1:3718165-3728338 GCA_025728095.1 Prietella phreatophila
TTGTGAGTGTTTTTTGTGTGTGTGTGTGTGTGTGTGTGTGTGTGTGTGTGTGTGTGTGTGTGTGTGTGTGTGTGTGTTTTCTCCTTTAATGTGCTCAGTTGAAGTGCTTCCTGTTTCTGTATTCGAGCTGCAAATGGAGATAAAGCTAATAAACACTACAAGACTAATCACCGTAGGCAAGTTTGTACACACCTCTTTTTTTTTTATCCTGAATGTTTTTCTTACACTTGACAGTCTTTTGATGTATTTGTTGTTGTTGTTGTTTATTATCATTTCATTTCTTGAAAATTCCTTTCCTGTGTTATGAAAACTGAGTGCCTTTCTAATTCCCTGACTTCCTCTCATGAGTTAGAGCCGTGACCTTTGACCTCCAGCAGCATTCCATAAAGTAAAAAATCAACAAATAAAGGAACAAAAATCTACTTAACGAATCCGATTTAGTCATCAGACCTGTGATTTAACCGTCACCAATGAGTGTGTATGTATATCTGTATGTACAGCATGATTTTTATTTCCGTCTGAATTGTAATTTTTTTTTTGCACTTTCCAGGTACGAGCAGTTGTGAGAGATGGTTTTGAAAGTTGTGAGAGATGGTTTTTTGTCTCCCTGATCTGTACAGATTTTAAAAAAGAAATGAATGCTTTGTATACACACTCAAAAAATGATTATGATTAAAGTTGTGTTGAAAGTCGTTCATGTCATTGTGCGTATCTCGTGTGGGTCGGTGACCTCAATAATGATAATAATGATTGTCTTTATTGGTCAAGTATACATTACAGCACAGTGAAATTATTTTCTTCACATACTCCAACATGTCACGAAGTTGGGGACAGAGCGCAGGGTCAGCCATGATACAGCGTCCCCTGGAGCAAAGAGGGTTAAGGGCCTTGCTCGAGGGCCCAACAGTGCCAGCTTGGCAGTACTGGGGCTTGAACCCCCGACCTTTCGTTTAGTAACCCAGAGCCTTAACCACCAAGTCACCACTGCTCCCAATACATGATAACACTGAGGTTTTGCTGTCCACATCATGTTAAATCAAGAAATCCAGACATTGGAGCACCAGACATTGGATTAAAAGTCCCAGAATGCAATGCAGAGATACGCCACAGGTGCACTGAGTTAAAAATTACAGTGGTCTATTAGCTGCTCAATCTCACGAAAAAGGTTAAAGCCCTGCTGCAACAGTCTCTTTAGGCAGGGATGAAGCGAGGGCAATATCCCACTGCACCATTATGAGCAGATAGTCGAGTGGCATTGTGGGTAATGTAGGGACCACAACAACAACAGGCCTATATAAATTGGACATCATTAACACAGCAGATTGACATGAGGGTCACAGAAATGACATATTTTACAACACAGGGAAAGCACCTAAATACATGGACTTTCTTTAAAGATTTCTTCAAAAATATTAAAGTAAAGTTTTTCTTCAATATGTTTAAGGGGTTTATTTAATTTATTTTTATCCTTTATGAAATGAAGAGTAACTTTAGTCCCACTTTAAAGTGGGGGGGAGAATACCATTAGCAAAATTGTTGTTTATGAATGAAAAATTAACCACATACTCCAGAGGTTTATATTTAGTATCGCTCTAGGTAAAACTAATAATAATAATAATAAATACCGTCTTTTACAATGAAGCCCACAAATCGCACTCGCTGACTCGTGTTCTCGCGAGATTCTCAGACTAGCGTGAGCGGCGCGCTGTTCTCGCGAGATGTCCCCGACCAGCCTGAGCGAGATTTCACAACGCGAGTAAACAGTCGCCATTTGTCGAAACAGAGGAAAATCGAGAAAACGTTTTGGGATTCAGTTCTCGACGTTTCTTCACAAAACGGTCAGGTCTCACTCCCGATAAGACACCGATGTCCTTCTGAAATATCCTGCTCTAAAAAACAATAATAATAAATCAACCCTGCTGTTTAAACCCATTAAAAAGAAGGATGTTTGGCGTGTAATCAGTGTATACTGCGCGGATTGAGTGATACCGTTAGCTTTAGCATCGCTGGGCCTGGTGTGGCGTTAGCTTAGCACTTTCAGCAATCCAGTTAGGGGTTTCTTCTTTCTTTGTTTTTTATTTTATTTTTCTTCTCAAAAATGATCATTGAGAACCTCGATGCCTTGAAGACGTGGCTCTCCAAAACCCTGGAACCAATGTAAGTGTATGACTTAGCCTAGCTACAAGCTAGCAACGAGTCGCCTATTGCATGTAAACAAACAAGCAAGCCTTGAGTTGCGTTGTATTTCCTCGTTAAATGAACTCTGGCGTGTATGAAGTGATAAAGAGAGAATAAAATTCCTTCACAGTGTTCTCATTTCAGTTTACAGTGCAATAGGAATATATATATATATATATATATATATATATATATAATTGGTTTTAGTAACTAGACTTGTCAGAAATAAGACGTGATCTGAAGACGGTCCTTGTTTTCAGATGCGACGCCGACCCGTCTGCGCTCGCTAAATACGTGGTGGCCTTGGTGAAGAAGGACAAGTCGGAGAAGGAGCTGCGAGCGCTGTGCATAGACCAGTTGGATGTATTCCTCCAGAAGGGTGAGAATCAGAATCGTTCCTCGGGTTTCTGTGCAACCAAACACGCGGTCCCCGGAGCGAACGCTTTTCCCTGACCGCCTGTCATTTCTGCGCAGAGACTCAGACATTTGTGGATAAACTTTTCGAAGCTGTGAACGCAAAGCGCTACCTACCTCAGGCTGAGACGCCGAGCTCCGCAGGCAGGACCGAGAGCCATACGCGCACCGACAAAGACGAGCTGAAGAAAGAGGAGGTGAGGGAGGTGTATATACATGTACGTACGTGTACGTGTGTGTGTAAGGTTTTATCGTTTTGTGCTTTTGTACCAGCTGAGTCGGGATGATGAACGGGAGAAGAAGTTCTCCAGAAGAGTGAACCACAGCCCTCAGTCCAGCTCACGTTACAGCCGCGACAGCAGGTGAACACACACAGGTTTTAAATAATAATAATCACGACTCTAATGAATATAGACAACTTTTAAAACCTCGTCTGTTCCGCAGGAGGAGTGACGAGCGGAAGAAAGACGACCGGTCCAGAAAGCGAGAGTACGAGCGTCCTCCGCCCAGACGCGACTCGTATCGTGAACGCTACAACCGGCGCAGGGGTCGGAGCTACAGTCGTAGTCGGAGTCGCAGCTGGAGCAAAGACAGATTGCGCGATCGAGAAAGAGAGCGAGAACGAGAGCGCGAGAGAGAGCGGGAACGCAGCAGGACGCGCTCTCGTAGCCGCTCCAGGTCTAGGAGTCGAGGTCGGCACGCGCGTGCACGCACACACACTCCACCCTACTGCTGGCTTATTATATTGATAATGATAGGGCTGACTTAAACAGACTGAGGGGCCACGCCTCCTTTATTGAAACAGACTGAATCAGAGGCCACACCTCCTTCATTGGAACAGACTGAAGCAGAGGCCATGCCTCCTTTTAAGATGCCATTCATTTAAATTCACCTGATATGCATGAGAGGACACTTGAATCAGTTGAATTCCATTTTAATCCGCCTTTATTTCTATTTTTATTTTACAGACAGGGAATCTGGAAAACCAAAGTATGACCACGAGCGGCCAGAGGGTGGCGCCACCGAGGCATACGTACCCCCACCACTGGCCTCTGTTC
Source organism: Prietella phreatophila (assembly GCA_025728095.1). NCBI lineage: Eukaryota > Metazoa > Chordata > Actinopteri > Siluriformes > Ictaluridae > Prietella > Prietella phreatophila. The sequence goes on from JAOUWY010000030.1 coordinate 3,721,816, forward strand.
CTAGCTCCTCCCACTTCCCTGTACCCGCCCTCAGCAGCACCATCACCGTCATCGCTCCAACTCACCATGGCAACAGCACCACAGAGAGCTGGTCTGAATTCCACCCTGACCATGTCCCGTACGGCAGAGCAGCTCCGCCCCCTTCTCGCAAGCGTTGTCGTGACTACGACGGTAAGGGAGGAGCGTAAGAGTTTGAGATATCAGTCTAATTGTGTTATGTAAGTAACCTTAGGTTAAACCGAGGTTTTGTTTTTTTACGCAGAGAAAGGTTTCTGTATGCGAGGCGATATGTGTCTGTTCGACCACGGCAGCGATCCGGTGGTGGTGGAGGACGTCAACCTTCCCAGCATCCTCCCGTTCCCCCCTGCACCACTTCCTGTCGGGGATGGTCAGCTCCCTCCGGGTCTGCCGCCCCCGCCTCCCGGTCTACTCCCTCCTCCACCGGTTAACCTCCGCCCCCCTGTTGCACAAGGCAGCCTCCCACCTGTTGCAGGTAGCACCCTCAGCTGAGCTGAGGAGTTCACCGTTTTAGTGACCTACCTAAACCACAATAAAGCTTTTTTTTTGTGTGTGTGTTGCGCAGGTCCTCCTCCACCTCTCCCAGCACTGGATGCTCCTCCAAACTCCATGACCAGCTCTGTACCCTCCATCGTCTCCACGTCTCGTCCTCTACTCCCTCAGCCTCCGCATCACCTGGTAACAACAGGCATTCGACCCCCGCTCTCACAGCCGCCGCCACCCCTCTTCACCTCGGGTAATCACTCTAACCGCTGTGCGTTTGTATGGAAATAAATTATCAACTGTTCACGCAATCAGATTCGATCTTAAAAACAAACCGAAACAGGATTTTGAAACGAATCTGTTTAATGCTCTATAGATTCATTCGAACCGGACATGTACAACCCTGAGGCTCCTAGTCTAAACTCTCGCCCTGCGTATAGACCCCGGGTCAACATGCAGAGACCGAACCTCATCGGCCTCACTATGGGAGAAGTGGATCTTCCTCCACGAGGTAATGTCCTGTATACGGCGCGTAACGGCGTAAGGAATAAAACCATCTGCATCCTGCTGTTATAGGTGTCCTTTAATACTGTTTTAAAAAACATCTTGGGAGTTCCTCAAGAAATCGGTTGAGAAAATACCAAGAATACATTTCTGAAAATTCTAGGTGAAAAGGGTGTCTACTTTGAAGATGCTAAAATACTCAATTATTTTGGATTTTTTTTAACAACATAATTCCCATAGTTCCATCCAGAGTTTTAAGGACTTAATTATTATTCTTCTAAAATGTGGAAAAAACAAACAATGAGTGTGTAAACCTTCGACCGGTAGTGTAGCTTTTTGGGTAACATAATTAAAAAAAAAAAAATTTTGTAAGAGACCAAGACTACTACTACTTCTGCAGATAATAAATTCATTTGTTCATGCACATTCCTCAATGAACCTAAAAGAGTCGTGAAGTGAAATATATTGTGATTCTTGGTTGTTGTTGTTTTTTCATTTTATCCACAGATAAAATGCTGAGCAGCAATACTGCACGGATCGTGTTGGAATCAGACTCCAGGAAGAGAGGGGCGGGGCATCATGATGGGGGACTTCCTTCTAAAAAACCCTGGTTCGATAAGTAAGTAATAACAACAAAGATTTTTATTCCCATATATCTCCATTAACCTTTTAAACAATGCAATTTTCATGTTGCGCTGTTTCCCCCCCCTTGCCTTTTATCCCTCCTTACTTGTCCTTCACCAGGCCAAACTTCAACAAGCCCAACCATCAAGGCTACCATAATAAGAAAGTACCGTTTCCGCTGCCGAACACTAAGCTGGCCATCCGGCAGATTCCCCCTGAGCTGAACAACATCAGAAAGCTAAACGAGCACTTCAGCAAATTCGGGAAAATAGTCAACCTGCAGGTGCGCTCCGTCTCACGCTGTATCGCTGTGTTATTTTTGCTCGGTTGGCTCTACGTTGTGGCACGATTATATTTTTGTCTATGACGCCGATTTCAATCATTTAATCACACGCCTTCAGATCAAACGCTTTTTAACATTTCCGTCGGGTGTTCACAAAGTTTTGACTGGCATAGTGTATAACTGTGCTGTTACGATTATGTTTATGATTGTTTCTTGAGGTATCTGGCAAAACAGGTTCATTATAGTGTGTGTGTGTAGGTCGCCTATAACAATGAGCCCGAGAGTGCTCTGATCCAGTTCGAGTCTCCAGACGAAGCGAAGCGCGCTATGCAGAGCACCGAGGCCGTCCTCAACAACCGATTCATCAGAGTGCACTGGCACAGAGACGACGGGCCGCTTGGCACTTCGTCACATACCCTGCTCAACGTGGTACACACACACTTCTCGGCGTGGACGTATATGATATCTGAAGTGTGCGTTTGATGTTTTCTGTGCATTTAATGAGGCATCTGTGTTTTGTTTCCTGTTGTGTTGTATCAGAGCGCACAGCAGCCTGAGGCCACCAGTCTGAAGCAGTCGGTGAAAGACCGTCTCGGCCCTCTGCCCTCTAACAGCGCAGAGCCGCTGCACGACGCCACGCCTCCGTCACAGGTTGCAGCGTAGTATTATCCTACGTCTATATTTTTTGGTGCGCTACGTAATTCACCTCGGTTTAATTTTGTACACGTGTGTTTCCAGTCTTCCCAGAGTGCCGCCCGATCCTCAGTGAAGGACCGGCTGGGCTTCTCTAAATCGGTGGCGGCTGAAGGAAAGGTGCTCCGTCGTTATCTCTCTGATGTGTTTCATTTGCGTCTGACAGACATACAGACTGACCGAACGTTTTTTTTCTTCTTCCTTCATCTCCGCAGGTCTTCTCCACCTCCACCGGACTCACGAAGACGTTTTATAACCCAGCTGCGCTGAAGCCGGGCCAGAAGGGCGCGATGACTGGGATGGCCCCCGGCGCCGAGGATGCGCTGAACAAGAAGAAGCAGGTTGGTCACGAGGAATAGAGGACGTGGTGTTTTAGGAAAATAGCCACGTTTTGTTCGTAACAATAACAACATCCTCGTCCTGTTGTCGATTCTGATTTCTTTTCCTACAACAGCACGACCCCGAGCATTTTTATTTATTCCTTACATCCAGCTCTAACTAAAACGCTGGCTTAATTTCCCGACTTCTCTTGCTAGGAGGCGCTAAAACTTCAGCAGGACGTGAGGAAGAAGAAGCAGGAGATTCTGGAGAAGCACATTGAGACACAGAAAGTGAGTCTCTGACACAAAACACCACCGTTCACACTATTAGGGATTTTTTAACTTGGATCCACTCACTGTTTGAGAAATATTGTGTGTGTGTGTATGTTCAGCTGCTGATTTCTAAGCTCGAGAAGAACAAGTCGATGAAAGCCGAGGACAAAGCTCAGCTGATGCAGACACTCAACGCTCTGACAGACAGCATCAGCAAGCTGCAGGAGGAGATCAAGGGCCTTTCTGGCACACGCCCACTGCACAGCGGCATCAAAACCAAGGCCCAGGTACGTGCGCACACGTTACATTACACCTTCATATCTGTCCTGCCCAATACATTGTCTGTGCCAGAGAACCCAGTTTTGGTTCTGTCTCTAAGAGTAATTCTCTGTGTGTGTGTGTGTGTGTGTGTGTGTGTGTGTTTGCGCTCAGGCTCAGAAGGAGTTGTTGGACACCGAACTCGATCTGTACAAGAAAACACAAGCCGGAGAGGACACTGCTCAGCTCAAACTCCGATACACACAGCTGCAGCTCGAGGTACACACACACACTCAGTCTCGGAGAGCGAATACATGTGTTTGTGCGTAAGTGACAGTGTTCTGACAGTCTTGTTATTCACTCACCGTGTTTGTGCGTTTGTCTTTTTCTTCCTGCCCAGGCGGCTAAGCGGGGCATTCTGACCCCAGGGCGAGGGAGGGGGGCCCAAGCCCGGGGTCGGGGGTCAGCACGGGGACGTGGTCTGGGCGTTAGAGGCAGGCCGAGAGGGGCTCATACCCACTCAGTGGTGGATCATCGACCCCGTGCTCTCGAGATCAGCGGCTTCACTGAGGCGGACCGAGTGGATCTGCTGCCGCACTTTGCTGTGAGTCTAACACACACACACACACATTGTGATTTATTCATTTGTTCCCCCTACAGTGTTAAAATCCATCAGAAACCCGTATTGAACATGTAAAGAATATTCCCGAATGTCTACGGGAATAGGAAGTGTACATTTTGCCGCTCATTGTGTGTAAATGTGCCTGGGTTTTTGTCTCATCAGCAATTTGGTGAAATTGAGGACTGTCAGATGGAGGACTCCAGCCTCGGTGCTATCATCACCTTCAGAACCCGATCAGAGGCAGAACAGGTACACACACTTTCACACACAGGATCATGCCGTTTCGAACCGCCTCACTATCTCACACTCATGTCCTCTAGCTCCCCTCTCTCTCACACCCCAACCTCCCCTCTCTCACACCCCAACCCCTCAACCTCCCCTCTCTCTCACACCCCAACCCCTCAACCTCCCCTCTCTCTCACACCCCAACCTCCCCTCTCTCTCACACCCCAACCCCTCATTCGCCCCTCTCTCTCACACCCCAACCCCTCACTTTCACTTTCACTTCTGTTGTACTGCATCTGTTTTACTTCACACAGCAGCGCACACCCTGGAGAGATGAGTCAGGGTGAGGCGAGTGAACAGAGTTAGTTGAGTTATTTCTACACAACTTCACCTGCCATCACTCCAGTGTTTCTCACCTCAATGTTGCTGGTTTTGCTGAAATACTCCAGACACGTCGTCTTCCCACTCGCGATGTTCCCCTCAATGCAAATCTGAAATACGTATATATCTCTATAAATATATATGAAATATAAATATAATGATCAGCTTTCTCTCACTTCACACTCCGATGTAATCAACACTAACCCAGTTGCAGTCCGATGTGTCTGAACCGTGAGACTGCTTTAGGTCTGATTTCACCAGCAGGTCTTATTTAATCTTAGAACAGTTCACAGTGACGACGTTTTCACACTGAATTACTCGAGTGTGTATGAAGGATGGATTCTGGGTCAGTGTGCGAGTTACACCGTTAACGTGGGACAGTTTCCTCAGACTACACGTGACAGAGTTTAAAATGATCATAATTACAGGTTATTAAGTGTATATGAATAAATAAGTGAATGAAGAGATTCATACAGCAGCGCAGGACTGAGCTCACGCATCACATCATAATCACGGCAGTGTTTCTGGGTTTAATAACCACAGTCGACGACGTGTTCACAGGTTCACGGTTTTACACGTAAACTGTAAAAAAGGTTCAGGACAACACCCTGCATTAGACTAGATTCATGTTTAAATTTAAGATCAACTCACCACTGGTTTCCTGACCTCGCCATCGCGGACCAGTTTGCCTTGAGAAGAAGACAACATAATGAAACAAGCGGAACTCAGACCAGCTGCAGATCTATGGCAGAAGTAAAGCACAAACACCAAGCCTCAAACCGGGTGGGAAAGAAAAACAGGTCCATAAAAAAGAGGAAACCAGGGTGATGGGAATTGTGAACCACGGGTTAGGATTTCTAAGAAGAAAGAAGGCAAAAGTACACAAAAAGACGGCACCCTCGCCCCACTACACACTACATACACACAAATGACACACAAAGTTCAAATGGCAAGATCTCTGATTTAATCAGAGAAAGGCAGAGAATACATCAGGCTCAACAACGGGATGATGGGTTAACTACTGGTTGACTAGGTGGAAGGACGTATTTGCATACTACAGAAAGCACATCAATTTAAGAGAAGAACAACTCCATATATGGTTTTCAGGAAGTCGTGGAGTGTGAATGAGGACGGTATGTAAATGTGTGCAAATGGTATTCTGGGAGAAAAAGCAATGCACTGAAAATGTCGAGCAGCTTCACCGCCTGTACCTGAAGAGGAAACGGTGTTCACAGTAAACTCATCACAGGGATACAGAGAGAGCAGAGGGAGGAGTAAACGATGGACATGTGTACATGACAACAACACAAAGACAATAAAGACCTCTTATACCTAAAAATAAATAAAAATAAAAACAGGAGACTCTTAAAATAACACACTTACCTGTGAATCCTCTAACAGGGAAATTTTTACTGTATTGCACTGGAATGGTTTCTGATATAATGGAAAATATGCAGTACATGTGTATATGTAATTGTTTTTATATTTATCTTTAATCCGTTTAAAATTCAAAAGCACTTAGTGCTTTTCGTGAGCAATGAGTAATAATAAACACCTGAGCAATAATAAACACCTGCGCAATAATAAACACACCTGAGTAATAATAAACACCTGAGCAATAATAATAAACACCTGAGCAATAATAAACACCTGAGTAATAATAAACACACCTGAGTAATAATAAACACCTGAGCAATAATAAACACCCCTGAGTAATAATAAACACCTGAGCAATAATAAACACACCTGAGTAATAATAAACACACCTGAGTAATAATAAACACCTGAGCAATAATAAACACCCCTGAGTAATAATAAACACCTGAGCAATAATAAACA
>JAOUWY010000030.1:3901763-3912432 GCA_025728095.1 Prietella phreatophila
CTGTCACCCATATAGCAGCGCACCCGACCCCCACGGTTCACCCCACAAGTGGTGGGCCTATAGGATAGAGAGGGGGTGCCACGTTGATTTTTTGGGCTTTGCCCAGCTGGGCTCCGTGGCAAACCCAGCCACCAGGCGCTCGCAGTTGGGCCCTCCCTCTGGGCCTTGCTCCAGACGGGGAACCCGGGCTTCCTCCGGGCAGGGTAACTCCTCCTCACTTTTTCTTTTCCATGAGTGTTTTTGGAACTCTCTCAATCCAAATTTACACAGGCAAAACTCACTCAATCCAAACCAAAACAGGCCAAACCCTCTGAATCCAAATTTTCATAGGCCAAACCCTCTCAATCCAAACCGACGCAGGCCAAACCCACTCAATCCAGACTGACACAGGCCCAACTCACTCAATTCAAACCAAAACAGGCCAAACCCTCTCAATCCAAATTTTCATAGGACAAACCCTCTCAATCCAAACCAACACAGGCCAAACCCACTCACTCCAAACCAACACAGGCCCAACCCACTCAATCCAAACTAACACAGGCCAAACCCACTCAATCCAAACTAACACAGGCCAAACCCACTCAATCTAAACTGACACAGGCCAAACCCTCTCAATCCACACCGACACAGGCCAAACCCACTCAATCTAATCCGACACAGCCAAACCCTGTCAATCCAAACTAACACAGGCCAAACCCTCTCAATCCAAACTGACTACATTTGCACATTTAGCAGATGCTTTTATCCAGAGTGATGCAGAATTCAGACAGGATAAAACTGTTCAGTCCAGCCTTCAGCATCAACATTGTCCAAACCCACTCAATCCAAACAAAATCCAAACCGACTGAATGCAAACCAGTACAGGCTGAACAAGCCCCCATAATCTCCATCCCAGCCAACCATTGCCTTGCAAGCCACATTTACAGCTTTTGTTGAGAATATGTGCTCGAGAGAACATATTACATAGAGATTTCATAAAAATATTAAGTTTCTCATCAACATGTGGGATCACTGCTTGTAATAAACTTAATTTAAACAATTTCTAATTACTAGATTTAATTATGTATAGCGAGTGTGATCAATTCACATAGTATTAACATGAACTGTTTTACATTCTAAAATCTTGTAAGGATGTTGATGCTGACAGAAATAAAGAACAACAGTACTGTAAATTATAGTAAATTGACCTGACCAAAGTGTGTGCTAGATTAGTGCGGTGGTAACATGGTGTCCACATGGTAACAGTAGTAAACGCTGATTCTCAGCACCTGTAAGAGTACGGAGTAGGATTTTATTCATGGCTTTGGACATACATGATCAAATAATGCTGGATGTACTAACACTTGTTAATTTGTTTGTGATTTAACACCATGCCAGCTACTCTGGCTATTTTCATGGTGATATGTACTAAAACAAACGTTACGTGTAAACATAACTCATTTCAATCACGCCGAGGCGATATACACATTTCAATCAAGTAAATTCAATCACCTATTTTTTTCAATGTATACAAGGGTTTAAATAAACTCTGCAAAAACATTGGCTGTAATTGCCGGGTCTATATCTTGCTTCAAAACATCAAAGAGAGGTGTGCAGAAGTGAGTGTATACATGAACGAGGAGCTCCAGAATTGTACTATATGAGAGAAGTGTTCATCTCTTTGTATGGAGATTGTGATTTCAAATCCCAAGTGTCCGACTGATAAACAACCCAATTTAGCACTGGATAATTACATGGTTTACGAGGAGACATTTGTCGGAATAAGGATGGAAAAACCCCACAATATGGTTCTTTGCAAGTCTTCTTGTCGGAGACCTCTTGATTGCTGTTCCAGTCTGCAAAAATCCCTCTTCTCAGCTGGTCCATGGTGTAAAGACTTGATCTTACATGAAACTCCTCTGGCACTTAAACGGTACATATGGCAACACAGACAAGCAATAAAAACCACTCAGCTACGCCTTATGTATGTCACCTACTCCCCTCTCATTGGAAGCCCCTTTGCATTTCCATCTCTTCTGTAATACGATGCGAGAGCTGTATAATTTTCAACAAGCCTTCTCTCGGGCTGAGGTAAAAACACTCCGGTGACATTGTAGCGAAAAATCTGAGCTTTCTCTTCTCTTCCTCTGCTTAAGGATATATTGTTATCGCTGGCAGTAACCCACCCTGCGATAATTATCATCCATAATTTATGCAGCAAGCCGAGTGTGTGTTGAGAGGAGTGTGCGAGGGAGCTAGTGTTCTGGACAGTCCAGCTAATTCTGCCCTCTTTAATGTGCCATCCTGCATTATCTTTATGAGAGAACTGGGCCTGCTGTTCGCTCGACTGCGAAGAGACAAATCACTTTAACATTCGCTTTCTCTTGTCTCCTCTCCCCCACTCCTTGTTCTCCACTTTGCTGTCATCTTCAGTCTCATTACAGTTTCACTTTATTTCCTGAAGTTGCCTCTGTTCCACTTTGTTCTTTATGAATCAAGCAGCGAATTTGAGCCGTCGTTTGCTCTTTCCGTCTTTTCCGCGTCTTTTGTTTTCCGTCTCATTTGGCCTGTTTTTGAAAAGCTTTACTGTTAGGATGACAGGCTTATGCAGCAGGTTAAACACACACTGCTAACTTGGCTGTTTAATTTCTTGGCAAAACCTCATCCAAAGTAGGGGTGTAAAACAATGCCACTATCTGCATTTGCATCTGTCTGTCTAGCTCTGACAGTTCCTCAAACTCAGCTACATCACTTGGTTTCATAATTGGTCTCAACAACAATGAAGTTTAAGTTTGATAGTTGTAATGTTATTTTTTGTTTGTACCCATGATTTTTTTTTCCTCAAAGGAATTTAGTTGTTTCTATTTCCCAAAATGTAAACATATTAGTAGCTAATCAGTCTGTCCAGGATGTCGCGATTTTGTGATAACAGAAATTAATATTTCTCCTCAATAATAATAATAATAATAATAATAATAATACTCCACAATATCAGGAGGAGCTAGCAATTTTTCTAAATTACCTCAGATTTTCCGCAGATTTGGGTCAAGACGCGTCATGTGATGTCATCACAACACGCATTCAGCCAAAGCTGTCTTTGAGTCACGTGCGTCGAACATGAGTACAGCTAAAAGGTCTTGTTTATCAACAAACATTACTGCAAAAGACAAGTGAAAAAGAATTGAGCCAATTCTAGTTTCGCAAAAAAGCCACAATTTTAAAAAAAGCTGCAGTAAAATCAAGCATTTTTAGCAAAAAACTCTAATTTACTAATTTACTTCACCATTTTCATGACCCTTATCAGGCAGTTACCAAAGATGAATGAACAAACCGTGTAAATGCATTATACAGGATGTTATACTTATACATTATACTTGACTCTGATGTTAATGGTTGTGCTGTTTGTTTCTCCCATGAACTTCATACTGAAGTAAAAACCACCTGAAAGTAAAATGAAAGTAAAAACCACCTGCTCACACAACTTTTTGCTTGATCTGTAATTCTATGTCTCTCTCTTTCGATGGGACATCTTTCAATGTCATGGCTCTCCCATCAGTCTTTCTCTCCAGCTATCTAACAATATATGCATCCATCTGGTTTTCAGACCACACTCTTAATTAAATGCCAAGACTGATTGTGGAGTGTAAAAAGAGCATCACTTTGGATGTAGTGGATGTGAGAGCTCACTAGTGGAAAGAGAGAAATGGGAATAAATCACCAGGAAGCCGGCGGTGAAGCTTCAGATGTAGGGTGGGTTGCTCCAATAAGGATTAAATTAAGCACAGTTTAGAGCTAATCTAGGATTTGTTGATCTGGGCTTTATTTTAAATCCAATTGTGTTGCACCGCTTCATTTTAACCACAGATGAACAAATAAAACCTCCATCTACGATTCATTTTCTCCAACATGATGGATTCGCCATTGATGACATTGCGGCAGTGTATGCGGATTTCATAAACATGGAAATATATGTATATATTCTCCAGTGTAACTAAACAGCAACGATGTAACTATTTCACTTCAACTGCATTGACTACAAACGGATCGTGAACTTTAAACTTTGAATAAAAAAATAATCAATTTCCGCTGTTAACCATCCATTTGCATAAACGATACACGCTGAGAAAATGAAAAAAATTTAATATAAAATAAATAAATCTGAGTTTTAAGTGATGGAGCAACAAGATTATAGTGAATCCAGGCTTATTGTGAAATTAAATCCAGGATTAACGTGATGGATTAAATTTTTTAAAAGACTGCTTATTTTAAACAAGGTTTAAAGTTCGATGCAACAGAATTATTAGCTAAACCTTGATTTAATCTAGATTTCTCCCAAACTTCAGTTCATTACCTAATTCCATTTGCTAGAACTGGCAAGAAGACAATGTTTTGCATAGTGCTGTAAATTTGATAGTTTAAAAGTTTTAGTTGGCTGACACGTTAAGCAAGAACTACACCATTCTTTATGACTCGAGCAGTGAATATTCAGCCATTTTTGTTTTGCTTCTTATTTTTGTTCCCTTGCTGTTTTTGAAAAGCTTGGCTGTCATGAAATGGGGCAAACACACACACACACACACACACACACTCACACACACTCACACACAGTGAACACTGTACACCATGCATGCACTGAAAGCTTTAAAGATGTGTCAACTGGAAATGTAAGGCTAATAATATCAGACACACACTTATCCCCAGTCAGCGTCTTTTCCTTTTGTTTCAGCAATCCTGTAAACCCACTAGGAAGCAACTCAAACCCTCACAGTCCTTTGTTTCTGCGTATTCATGGTGTTTTCATTTGATACAGTTTATCAGCAGTGCTGGGATAACATGATGGGTGCTGTTTTTCCCCCTGAAATAAATGAGTGTATCCATCCATCCTTTCTTCCTTCCTTCCTCTCATTCCGTCGAGGCTCCTGCTGGATGACTTTCGCTCCGCTCGGCTGTAAATGAGAGGCGCTCTGTCTGCTTACTTTGCTGACAAAGACGTTTTATTCCAAAAGCTACGGAATTTAGCTGCCTAAGAGTAGCAATAGCTGCAGGGAAGCTGCAGGTGTGTGTGTGTGTGTGAGAGAGAGAGAGAGAGTGTGCAAATATGCAAGCTTGTGTTTTCCTGTGCTTTCCAGTAGCAGGATATAGGAGCCGACGCATGGGTCGTGTCGCTACTGTAATATTTTTCAGACCGTACTATAAGATTGAATGTTCCGAGCAGTCTTTAAATGATCTGACTGCCTCTGAGCTGTGCTTATAAAACAAACCAAGCTTTCTCCAGGTTTAACCATGAAAGTGGTGCACTTGGATCGTTTTTTTTTTTTTTTTGCTTTCTCCAGCACAACAAAAGTCCAGGGTCAGCATTGATTGAAAATGATACACTTCCCCCAGAGGAACCGGTGCACTTTCCAAAATGTAAATCGCACCTCGGTGAAGAAACCCATGCGAGCTTGTGTGCTTGGTCCCCTGCTGTTTTCTGAGCCACTGCTACTCACCTTTAAGCAGTATAACAATAATCAATGGGGCGTTATTAATGATAAAAATCGTTTATGTGCATAGCTTTGGCCTCCTGCCGTGCTCGATAGGGCTTTGTAGTTTGTGGTGTGTGTTTCTGCTTGATCTCTACTCGGCATCGAATTCTGCAGTGGGACCGACGCTGATCGGACTCCATCAGGCTCCGTTTCAGAGCGAATTGATTCAACCTTTCAAAAAACTATGGGTGTGTTTGATGCCAGATGAATTCAGCAAGACGGCGGTAATATGATCTTTACATATCAGTGCAGATGCTCACAGAGGGGTCTGTGACTATGTTGACTATGAGAAAGGTTGATGTTTGCTCATCGGTACTCGCGGTGCACTGTCAGTGTTTAACATGGAGGACGATTAGAATATACACGTGTGTTTTACTACCCCTTTTACACTTTTTCTTACACGTTATACTGTATGTACTGCTTGATCTATGTTTCCTTCCTCATATTGTTTTGTTGCCAGTTAGACTTTGGGTCAAGTGGGAATTTCATTGTACGAAATTGTTTTGTGCGGTCTTTTACGGTGTTGTTTGTTGGTAAATGAGACCGTTTAGCTGTACTTATGTTCGACGCGCGTGAATTGAAGAGGGCTTTGACTGAATGCGTGTTTTGATGACGTGTCCTTGCTTGATTTTGTGCTAATTTCTGTGATCGCAGAAACATGAAATCCTGGAGGGATTGTTCAGGGCACTTCACACTGGGACATGCAGACGTCACAGAAGCCATGTTTAGGGAAGTACTGAAATAGTTGAACTGATTCTAAAATAGTCAATCAATCAGTGGACATTTTGCTCCCTAGTTTCTTTGTACCATTTGTAAGTGTGAACTGGTGTGAGAGAGTGAGACAGGTTTCGATGGTAGTACGGTGAGAGTGAGACAGATTTCGATGGTGAGACAGAGAGTGAGAGACTGGTTTGGTGGTGTAAGAGAGTGAGACAAAGAGAGTGAGATTATTTTGATAGTGTGAGAGAGTGAGTCAAGTTTCTATGGTAGTAAGGTGAGAGTGAGACTAATGTGGTGGTGTGAGAGAGTGAGACAGATTTCAATGGTGAGACAGAGAGTGAGAGACTGGTTTGGTGGTGTGAGAGAGTGAGACAAAGAGTGTGAGATTGGTTTGATAGTGTGAGAGAGTGAGACATGTTTTGATGGTAGTACGGTGAGAGTGAGACTGATTTGGTGGTGTGAGAGAGTGAGACAAAGAGAGTGAGAGTGGTTTGATAGTGTGAGAGAATGAGACAGGTTTTGATGGTAGTATGGTGAGAGTGAGACTGGTGTGGTGATGTGAGAGAGTGAGACAGGTTTTGATGGTAGTACAGCAAGAGTGAGACTGGTTTGGTGGTGTGAGAGAGTGAGACAGGTTTTGAAGGTAGTACAGTGACAGTGAGACTGGTTTGGTGGTGTGAGAGCGTGAGACAAAAAGAGTGAGAAAGAGTGAGACTGGTTGGGTCATGTGAGAGAGTGAGACAGGTTTCGATGGTAGTATGCCGAGAGTGATACTGGTTTGTTGGCGAGAGAGTGCGACAGGTTTATATGGTGAGACAGAGAGAGTGAGACTGGTTTGGTGATGTGAGAGAGTGAGACAGATTTAGATGGCAGGGCAGAGAGAGTGAGACAGGTTTAATGATTTTTTAGCACTACAGGTGGGTTGCACCAACAGGGATTTATCTTAAATCTAGATTAAACCAAAGTTTATCTAATAATTCTGTTGCACCAAACTTCATACATTTAAACCATCACATTAACCCTGGATTAAATTTCACAATAAACCTGGATTCACTATAATCATGTTGCTCCATCACTTTAAACTCAGATGAAAAAAAACAACAACCCTGTATCTGTTATGCAAACGAGCGGTTAATAACTTCAGTTGAAAATGCTTTTTAATTCAAAGTTCACGATCCCTTACGTTGGTACTGTTCAGTTACACTGGAGAATTCGTATATTTCTGCGTTTATGAAATCCGCACGCACTGCTGCAATGGCGAATCCATCATGATGGAGAAAATGGTTTTAATCGCAGGTTAGAATTCTAATCCCAGATTTGTTCATCTGTGTTTAAAATTAAGTGGTGCAACACGACTCGATTTAAAATAACACCCAGATCAACAAATCCTAGATTAGCTCTAAACTGTGCTTAATTTAATCCCAATTGGTGCAGCCCACCATACGCCTGGTAAAGGTTCTTAGCTCCGGCATCTGTATTAGTTTGCCTCAGATTAAATCAGATTAAGTGAACTGGTCAGTGGTGGCTCTGGTACTGATCAGTAGGTCAGGGGTTCAAGCCCCAGCACTGCCAATCTACTACTGTTGGGCCCTTGAGCAAGGCTCTTAACCCTTAACTGCTCAGTTGTATAAATGAGATAAATGTAAGTTGCTCTGGATAAAGGTGTCTGCCAAATGCCATAAAAACTGAAAAGCAGCTCCTACTTGAAACTGGAGACAGTGGTGGAGTTACTTAATCCATCTATTCCTGATGAACATGCTAGTCATGATCACTTCCAAATGAACCACAGCCTTAATGATCTAAGATTTATTCCTTCTTCCTGTTTAGAAAACAGAACCAAAATATGCGATAGCTGTCCTTAAATAATGCCTGATGAGTGTGGATGTGAAATTATTATTTTTTTTTTCAAAGCATTATCATTACTGTATATGAAATATCGTGAGCATCTGAAATTTTAAATATATAATAGATTGGTTTTTGTGTGTCAGATATACAATAGTCATTAGGGAGAGAGAGAGAGAGAGAGAGAGAGAGAGAGAGAGAGAGAGACAGACAGACAGACAGACAGACAGAGAAAGATAAATATCTCCCAGAACCCTGTTCACAGCATTAATCACATTAATTCTGGAAGCCTCTCCATACTGAGGACTCATGGAGGGAAAATGAAAAGATCAGAGCCATCAGTGAGTGGAGTTAATGAAAATACTAATTACCTGATGATGAACCGTGGGGAGAGAGAGAGAGAGAGAGAGAGAGAGAGAGAGAGAGAATCACACTTTTATACTGTAATAAGGTGGCCATATTGAGTGAGACTGTTTGGTTAATTGACCAATAAAGACAGCAGTGATGGACACACACACACACACACACACACACACACACACACACACACACACACGCACTTCTATGTGATGACTTTAATTAGTCTCGAATGGTCACACATTCATGTTATGCCATTAACTTTACTTCAATAAATGGTGTGTGTGTGTGTGTGTGTGTGTGTGTGTGTGTGTGGTATCGACATGTGCTATCACGCTCTCAAACCAACAAACCTGTCTCACTCTCTCTTTCCTGCCATCTAAACCTGTCTCACTAAATCACTCTATCAAACCACTCTCACTCTCTCTGTCTCACCATCTAAACCTGTCTCACTCTCTCTGTCCTACAATTTAAACCTGTCTCACTCTCTCTGTCCTACAATTTAAACCTCTCACTCTCTCTGAACTGCCATCTAAATCTCACTCTCTTTGTCTCACTCTGTCACACACCACACCAGTCTCACTCTCTCTGTACTATCAGTGAAAACTGTCTCACTCTCTCACTCCATCAAACCAGTCTCACTCTCTCTGTCTTGCAATCTAAACTAGAGATCCACTTATGTATTGGCCGATAAAGGCAATTTTTCTCGCCATCAGCCGATAGTTTAACAACATCCGATGATCAGAGCCGCTTATATCCTGTCAATCAAAAGTGGGCGGGAAAACATCGATTTCATGCTGTGTGTAAAATGATGTCTACTGTGTGGAATGACACAAGAGACACCCCCCACCCCAGAATAAAATGTTTTTTCAGAATTGTGGAATGAATTATTTTTCATTTAAAAGAAGGCATAAAAGGCAGAACTATTGTTATAGGTTATCGGTATCGGCTGAGAAATTTAGTATTGGTGCATCTCTAATCTAAACCTGTCTCACTCTCTCACACCATCCAAAACCCAAATCTTCATGCCACTCAAACCCAGATCCTAATAATGATCACTGATAAATATCCTGATAACACTGCTCCCCGATGAAGCCCTTTATCTGAGACTGGTTCAAAATAGAGGCAGCTGATTGGCTATCTGTCTTTATTTGCACCATTAAGTAATCTAGTCACAGATCTGTAGTAGCCTCTTAGCCACTGTGCTGTGAAATGACAGCTACTAACTCAGTCATGAAACAAATCTAAATGAATAACCGTTGGATAACTGGACAGATTGTTTGGGTTAGACTGCTATTACGTAATAATGATCGTTCCATCATGATATCGAACTAAACAAAAGCAGCTAGCTATAATTAATACCTCCATGAATGAACGTATAGCTAGCTGCTTAGCATTACACCAAGGAAAATATAAACAGTCGCAAAAATATAAACGATTAGCAGCTAGCTCGGTTGTTAGCAACTTTAACTTTTTTAAACCCAAGTTTAAAAAAATTTTAAACGCTATGGTTAAGTTTAAACGCAACGGTAAAGGTGACGTCAACACGCAAGCTCTGATAGCAGCCGAGCTAAAGGTAGGCTTTTAAAGATGGAGAGTTAGAGAGACACTACAGTGCATAACAAAACACATCTCCATCTGCCTTCATGTGTGTGTGTGTGTGTGTGTGTGTGTGTGTGTGTGGGTGTGTGTGTGTGTTGTTTTTTTGTTGTTGTTGGCTGAATGGCATCAAAGAGGTGCTCCCGTCCTCTGTCTCACTGAACTTGCGCCGTCTGACATGCTTCTATTCTCTGTGTGTGTCTGTGTGTGTGTGTGTGTGTGTGTGAGAGAGAGAGAGAGAGAGAGCCATATGAAAGCAGTCAAAGTTGAAAGAACTGAACCTATTTGAGTGTGTGTGTGTGTGTGTGTGTGTGTGTGTGTACATCATTGTGTATTTCTGTATTGCGATTACCAGTGTTGTCAAACGATTAACTCCTGCCACACACACATTTATGTGAATGAATGAAAGCACACAAACAGAAAAGTATTTATACACTCATATACACTGACACAGATGCACACACACACACACACACACACACAGATGTGAGATGGTGCAGTGTGAGATAAGAGGAATGTGACAGCAAAGGAGAACAGAGACTGAATCTCCTGTTACACACAGATACAGTTACACTCGGGGGGGGGGCGAGAGCGAGAGAGAGAGAGAGAGAGAGAGAGAGAGTAAGCAAAGGACATATAGATATGAT
>JAOUWY010000030.1:3979017-3993467 GCA_025728095.1 Prietella phreatophila
TATATATAGACGTGTGCAAACATTTTAGTCAATACTTTGTGTTATCTCCCTCATCCTTTGTTACCTCCCTTCCAGCTCTGAGTCTTCTCCTATAATGCCTGATGAGGTTGGAGAATAAATATTGATATTTGATAGAGTCCATGATGCCATGTAGCCTAACAAAATGTCCAGGCCCTCTGACAGAAGAACAGCCTAAAAACATTAAAGAGTGACCACCATATTTAACCGTGGGCATGAGGTACTTTTACATATGGCTCCCTCTCTGTGTGCCAAAACCAGCTCTGGTGTTTATTACCAAAAATCTCTATTCTGGTTTCATCTGACCATAGAACCCTATCTCATTTGAAGTTCCAGTAGTGTCTGACAAATTGAAGATGCTCGACTTTGTTTTTGGATGACAGTAGAGGCTTTTTCTTGAAACCCTTCCTAACAACTTGTGGTGATGTAGGTGACTTCAGATTGTAGTTTTGGAGACTTTCTGACCCCAAGATGCAACTAACATCTACAATTCTCCAGCTGTGATCCTTGGAGATTTTTTTGTCCACTGGAACCGTCCTCTTCACAGTGCGTTGAGACGATATAGACAAACGTCCAATTCCAGGTTGATCCATAACATTTCCAGTTGACTGGAATTTCTTAATCATTGCCCTGGTGGTGGAAATGGGTATTTTCAATGCTTCTACTATTTTCTTATAGACACTTCCCATTTTGTGAAGCTCAACAACCTTTTTCCGCCCATCACAGTTATATTCCTCGCTCTTACCCATTGTTATAAATGATCAAGGGAATTTGGCCTATGTGTTACCTCATATTTATACCCCTGTGAAACTGGAAGTCATGGCTGAAGAATTTCCTGTCCCTAGTCACCCAGGTGTACTAAAATAGTTTTAAAAATCAGTGGG
This sequence comes from Prietella phreatophila, assembly GCA_025728095.1. NCBI lineage: Eukaryota > Metazoa > Chordata > Actinopteri > Siluriformes > Ictaluridae > Prietella > Prietella phreatophila. The sequence continues at coordinate 3,979,920 of JAOUWY010000030.1, forward strand.
AATATATATCAAATATATGTTTCTCATATTCATTTATAGGCGTGCCAATCATTGTTGCACACCTATATTTAACAAAGATTTTTTTTGAAAAACCTGTGTTGTGCTTACAATTGTTTGATATTCATGATAGCAGAGTATATTTGTGATTTATTTGAACAAAAGATCAAAATATTAGAAAAGACAATTTTGCATAGCCTTCTTTGCTCACATTTACCAAGGGTGCCAATATTAGTGGAGGGCACTGTTTCTGGTTTTTGTACATCACTGTATGTTATTTAAGGTGATATGTTCTTATGCTTGATATGGGTATTACACCTAGCTGTAAAACTAATTTCATTAAACTGAGCTGTTCTCAAAAAAAAAAAAAAAAAATTGTCTAATCTAGTACCTCGGCAACCCAATGGATTTAAAAATTAACGGTATTGCGTTAATTCTCAACATGCTGAATTAGCATCCTCAATGTCAACTCACAACTTTTCATATAAAGTTTTTTAAAAAAAGAAAAAAGCTCTTTACAAAATTTCTTCACATGTAATGCTCACTTTTTGAGCAACACTTACCAACAACTTCATCACTCTATCCAGGCTCCAGGGGATGCCTATGTCTATCCAAGGGAACTTGGAGCACAAGGCAGGGGACACCCTGGATGGGTTGCCAATCCATCAAAGGCACAATCAAACACACCCATTCACACACTACAGCCAATTTGGAAATGACAATCAGGCTACAATGCAAGTCCTTGGTCTGGGGAAGGAAACCGGAGTACCCAGAAGAAACCCCTGAAGCACAGGGAGAGCATGCACACAGGGTGGAGGCAGGATATGAACCCCCAACCCTGGAGGTGTGAGACAAACATGCTTACCACTAAGCCGCTGTGCCCCCCTACCAGCAACTCAAAACATCAACCTTCCTACATGCACATTAAAAAAGTTTTGTAGACATACTGTGTAAAAGTACAGCAGTCAAACATCCTTAGGCTTCAACTGTGTACTTTAAATGAGTTTCACCACATTATCGAGGTCCTCTACCTAAATGACATATACCAGAGGGTACTACCCTAGTGACAAGTGTTTATACAATGAACCGCACAATTTAGTGCCTTTAATGATGTGATGATGAGCTCAAGCTGTCAAATAGCAACAGGCGAATTGTTCACTCATTTCTTAACCAAATCAGCAGCAAGTACATTTATAAAGGGTTGCAAGCAATATACTGTTTGACCAAAATGGATCCAAAATTTACGCTCATGGGCGGAAGCAGAAGCAGAAGCAGAATAAATAATAAGACTAATAAGTACGAGAAGAGTTACTCGACTCAAAGAAACTCTAGGCAGAAAGTCTTGGCAACCCTGATCCCCCTCAACATCCTTACAACAGTTAGTCATGGTGTTCATTTGGCTTAGTGAATATGGAGTGTGCTTTAGGACGCATTCGCAGTTTAAGTAATGATGACAAAACATTTGCGAGAGTGTTTGTGTGTCCTGTCGAGTAAATAGGAAGCATGGTTTTACATCAGTTCACATGATTTTGATGATGGTGAGGCAGTTGAGATGGTGTGTTTGGACCTATATAGTGCATGACTTGAGACATGCCCATAGTGAGACATTAATGATGCTGTGAAGATTATGAACCTATATAGTTACCAGAGTGTGTCATTTTGGACACTTCTACAGTGAACTGATGATGGTGTTTATGTGGCCTATGTAGTGGGTAAGGAGTGTGGTTTGGGACAAAACCCCACTGTACTAATGACCTTGATATACTTATGATGTGACCTGTATTGTGAATAGAATGTACACTTTGGAACATGTCCTTGGTAGACTAATGATGATGGAATGTTTGTGATGGTGTTTATGTAGTCTGAATAGTGAACAAGGTAAGTGATTATGCGATTTGGGACACATCTGGAGTGGACTGATGGTTTGGGACACGTTCACAATGAATTTATGATGTTGCGATGTTTATGATGGTGTTTACGAGCCTATATACTAAGCAAGGTGTGAAGTGGACCGATGATGGTGTTTATGTTGCCTATATAGTGGGTTTGGAGTGTGGTTTGGAACACATCCACAAAGGACGAACGACAATGAAACTTGGTGATGGTGGTGTTTAAGTGGTTTTATTGTGAACAGGATGTGTGGCCTGGTGTACATCCACAATGTACGAACGACAATGAACAGGCATGATGATGATGTGAATATATTGTGAATAGAGTATACAGTTTGGGACACATCCATACTGGAGCGATGACAGAATGATGTTAGTGATGGGTTCATGTGGACTATACAGTACACAGGAAGTGTGCATTTGGACATGTCCACAGTGGACTAATGATGACAAAACATTTGTGATGGTGTTTATGTGGCCTATGTAGTAAACTGCGAGTGTGCTTTGAGACATATCCACAGGGCGTCAATGATTGTCAGGAGTTTGTGTTGGTGTTTTTATGTGAACAAACTGTCTTGTGAACCAAACTTCATAAGCAATGTGTCCTAAACATACATACTACTTAGTGCTCATGATTCCCCAGGGTAGGGAACAAGGAGAAAGAAGGCATAAGGCATTGCAAGCAGATCCAGCTCCGCCCACTTTAGTTCTGCAGTGTTATTAAATTTTTTTAAAGAATAAATGCAGTGGACTTTCCTTGGACCTTCTGCTTGTTTGTCCGAGGTTATTTTTGATGAATGATGAAACAGACATCTGATTCAATCCTAAGCACTGTTGTTCCAACGCTCGTCATCAGTAATAGCCTATACTTTTACAGAAAGTGTGATGTAAACATTGGATACAGACCTGCCAATGCCAACCTTCATCCTCCACTCTCTGATTGCATGTTTTCAGGCTGCACTCCATTTAAAACCTTGACTATCTGCCAAACAGTCACGGATGGACGGATGTGTTATTTGAAATGGGCAACACGCTGACTTGTAAAAGCATTTTTGATGATAGACATTGAAAAATCGTAGCCTAATATATTTTTTAAGCTATGTGGCCTTATAAAATAAGCAGGAGATGTTTTATCAGCGGCCCACTTCTGCTCTGTCAATTTCTGTTAGGCTGCTTGTCACACAGTTTTGGCAGTTTCATCAGAGTTACACACAAGTATTACATACATCTACCAAACTTTTCGAAGGAAAAATTAGACGTCATCATTTTTCACTGAGTATTTTTTTTTCTTCAACAGATGGCTGGAAATGTGTGAAAGGCTTGATTTTGCTGACAATCTGTTGATGATCTCTTAATTATCAGAGTGGTTTCCCTCTGTTCCCGTCTGTTTCCCTTGAGTAAAGTCAAGCTACGACACTTTTCCGACCTTCTACAACTCTTCACATTAATAACCAGTAGATAAAAAAATAAAATGATATATCGATTAATGTAGCTCCATCTTTTTTTTCCTTTAGTTGTGCTCAGAGGCTTTATCTGAGAACAATCAATACTAGATTTTAATTTGTTAATGTTACTGATTGTGTCTGGTGAATACTGCTGCAGCGAAGGCTTCCACAGAAGTGAACATTCTGGGAAATTCTTTTCGGTGGTGTGAGGATGGCAGATTTTACACCAACACCACAGCACTGGGCATACTTTCTGTTCTGTTTTATTACATTCAATAATTTTTTCCACATTTTATCATGTTATAACCTGGATCATCCACAACGATAGGCAAGCCATATGAAATCCTGTTTATAGTTTGTCGGAAGACATGTTGCAGATTTAAAATATGTAAAAAAAAAGGTCCTCTGATCTGATGAGACCAAAACATTTGGCCCTTGACACAAAGCTTGGCATCCCCAAGTGATGCATGGTGGTGGTATCATTATGCTGAGAGTTGATTCTCTGACTAATGCCCTCCTTACCTGGCTTTCGGTGGAAGGCCTCCTCTAGGCATTCACAATTGTGGATGTTCAAAGTTTAGGATTTTCTTTTGTAACCAAACCTTGGCTGATACTTTTCCAGAACTTTGTCCTTTGCTTGTTTTGCTATAGCTTCGATCTTCATTATGCTATTTTCGTCACTAACAAACCAATTTATATTGAGATCAAATGACACTTTATTTGCACACAGGTAAGGTAGACTCTGTTCAACTAAATACAATGTTAATTTTAATGGCGACTGGTTGCAGCAAAACTGATTTAGGTGTTGTGTCACATTTGAAAGGCGAAGGCGGATGCAAATGCAAACTTTTATTGTGAATAGTGCAAAAATAGACGGCTAAGACAGTGATTAAACACAAAACAATGACAATGGTAAGCAAAGCAATGTGCAGACACAACATGAATGGCAACTGAAGCTTTAAGTACTTATGCAGTTACAACTATTAAGTATTTTATTGGTAAATACGTTTGAGTCCCAGACCCCCTGCCCTACAAACACACACACTATTTTGTGTAGATTCATGACATATAATCTCAATTCAATCAATTTCATATTCAGGTTGTAACCTAACAGCATGTGGAAAAGGTCAAGGGGGGGGGGGGGTACTTATGCAAGGCACTGTCAACCCCAAAATGAGAAATGGGATTGCAATCTTACAGACCTCCCATATGTGTGCAAATGAGGACTGCCAAACCACAAGTGCATCCTCTGGGTCACATCAATCTTCCCTGCTTTGTGTGTATATTTGAATTGCTGTTTTATATGAGCAACAGTTTCCACAATGCTCTATTATTACCGTATAATATCAACACTGGGCATATAAGGTTATATTTGATATACAGTAACATTATGCTGACATACAATGGATCACTCCCATTACAATCTCATCTATCTATGTTTGTTATCCACAGTAATTTGCCTTAATTAGATCTCTCTTTCTCGAATGCCAAAGTCCATCCCAGAGGGTTTTCTCTGATTAATAAGACGCGGGCGGCCAATGCCTTTTTCTCTCTCTCTCTCTCTCTCTCTCTCTCTCTCTCTCTCTCTTTCTCTCTCTCTTTGCTCTTTCTGATGGTGTCACATCCATAATTAGAAATCTCATTATTGAGAATCTACAGTCAACTGTGCACCAAAGTCCCTGATCATAATGAGATAGTCTAATAGGAGAGCAAAGGTAGAAGGGGTCAATGATTCTTGACCATTTCCTTCTGTGTATATATTCGAAAAGAGATTCTTCTCCACTCATATAGCGCTTAATGGCTTCATTTCCTTTCATTTTACAGAATGGACTGTGGCATGTTCACTCACTATATAGATACAGTACATGAATATAGACGGCAACTCTACTGTATGCATTATAAAGTTATTCTTGTCCCAGAAAGAGGAAATTCATAAACATCAGTTATTTTGTTCCCTATATTAGCATGCTAAATAGCGATTTTTGAAGTCATGTCTTGCATATTTGGTGAGATCAGACTTCTTGGAGTATTTCATATGTAAAGAATGAATATAGAGTTACAGGAACAGGAAAATAATACAGTTACAGGAAAATAATCCGGTGAGTAATGATTATTTCCCAATAAAATAAAAAAAATAAATTAAAAAACCCACACATTCCAACACGATTTAATCCTCTTATACCACAGCAATCTGACAACAAATAGATTCTTTTAACTATAACTGGAAAGGGCAAGGCCCCCTGTTTCTCTGTCCCATGTCAAAAAAAGTTACAGCGTTACCTCTTACTGTACTCCTTCCACAAATTAAAATAAAAACACAAAAACATCTCCTTTCAGAAAACTTCACAATATCACCAATTCTATCCACCATACAAATCCCCCTGTATGTTCCATTATATATTTTTCATTGTTATATAAAACATTTTTTAAATTATCTGATTATTATTAGTTGTAGAGCTATTATTAGTTATGTAGAACTTTTGCTTTACAAATCCCTGCTGAGGTCGTTAAAGAAATAATTACTTATTAGAATGAACCAATGAATATAGACCTGTAAACAGAGGTGATTCCTGAGGCAGGGCAATGCAAGGGGCCCTCCTGGCATTTTTTCCCTATTTATTGCCATTACGTTACCCAGAGGATTTTCTAAAGGATTACTAAAGGTCTGAAAGTGTTAGCATTATAATATTCTGCATACTAGACTGCTAGATCAAGTTTCCTAATTAGATAAACCATTGTTACATCAAACCTTTGGTAAAGGTTAAAGAGTTTTATATTTTGTATCTATAACAAGATGATTTGATTCTCCTAAGAAATCTAAACTAAATAATTAACAACATCATGCTCCAAAGCGAGAAACTCATACAATTGCATACACATTACCCTTTGAAAATTTTGGGAAGGTTCTGCACTTTTGACAGAGATTTGACATTTTCACATCGCTCTGTCTGTATATACTGTTTCTATATAACTTTACAGCCACACTACTGTCAGAGCTGCTGCTTTTTAAAGTGAATCAACAACCTTCAGACTAATACGAATCAAGAAACAGGTCTGGTGAAGGAAATAGCAGGTACAGCTTCTGTGATGCAACGTTGAATTTGAAATTCTAAGCCAAATGTTCTGCTGTAGGTCAGAATGGAAACGTTGGTCTCATCTGGCTGAGATTAATGCACTACGCAGTGCTCCTAATTTTCCAGCATAGGGGGATCGAGAGTAGGAAGTCATCTCAGTGCATTGTAACGCGCCACTGGCCAGATTAAGTCTGATATCCGCAGAGATTTGTTTCCTTTTTTGGTATTACCAAGAAGATGAGTAATGGAGCATGGGGGAGATAGAGGAGGTCATGACACTCGTTTCATCTCAAAGCACATAGTCTCAGAAGACCGACAGAACACAAAAGCAGGTCAAAAAGTCTCTGCCGCAGAGAGAAAGAGAACATGCGGAACCAGATCAGAAAGGTCGTGTATACCGTGAAAAAGCCTTGTAATTACGCTTCACTCTCAATTGCCTTGATACATATGTAGTGTAGCGAGGCTTGTCATTAAACGATAGAGTGTATTAGCATTAAATACCATCTCTCTCGAGTGTGCTGATAGACAGAACACACATACAGTTAGGTCTAAAATGCTGAGTGCACTGCTGAGAAATGTTATTTCATCATTAACAAGAATACTGCACGGTCCAAGATATTTTTCCCCAGTCAGACGTCCAGACTGTTCACTACCGTGCCTCCAAAACAGTGTATTTTCATGCAGCCTACAAGTTAACATCATGCTTGTTCACAAACAAATCAAAGTCAGTCTGATGCCATTATTTCCGAACAGTAATGATAATGAGTCTTTATTGGTCACAAATGCATATGCACAGTGACATTCATTTCTTCACATATCCCAGCATGTCAGGAAGTTGGGGTCAGAGCGCAGGGTCAGCCATGATACAGTGCCACTGGAGCAGAGGTTAAGGGCCTTGCTCAAGGGCCCAACAGTGGCAGCTGGGCAGCACTGGGGCTTGAACCCCCAACCTTCTGATCAGTATCCCAGAGCCTTAACCACCAAGCCACCACTGCCACCAGTAACCATACTACGCTCTACTATTTTAGACATTTGCTCATTTTACATAACTGTCACACTAACAAACATGATTGAATGTTGTCCAGTAAAATGACAAGGTGATCAGATAAATGAAGTGTGAAGTGACGAAGCATTTTTTTTTTTTGCACTAAACTGTCCCATCATGCACCACAAAACTAACGGGGCAGCAGAGAATCCACCTGGAGTTTGTCGATGCTGCTGCTTTTGTCTCCACCTCCAAACTGGCTCTGTTAATTGTACAACCCCAATTCTGAAAAAAGTTGCAATAGAGTGGAAAATGTTCAAATAAAAAGGAAAAAGACTGATGTGTAAATGTACTTTGACATGAAGTTAAACAAAAAATAAAAGTAAAAAAAAAGTTATTTGATGTTTTACCTAATCAACTGCATAATTTATTTATTTATTTATTTTTTTGAAGATAAACGTTGACAGGGGATATTTAGGACTAACAGTGATATGACAAGTTGATATAAGGTGATGTGAAACAGGTGAGACAATCGTCTAATCATAGTACATACGGATCCTCCAAAAAAGGCCTAGTCCTTTAAGAGCGAGGATGAGTCGAGGCTCACCAATCTGCCAACAGATGCGTCAGAGAATAATCCAACACTTTGAGAACAACATTCCCCAAAGAGAAATCGGTAGGATTTTGGGCATTTCACCTTCTACAGCGCACAATATAATTAAAATATTCAAAGAATCTGGTCAAATCTCTGTGCCTAAAGGGCGAGGCCAAAAACCATTTCTGAATGCGTGTGATCTCCAATCCCTCAGACGTCACTGTCTTAAAAACCATCATGAGTCTGTAATGGAGATTTTGACATGGGCTCGGGAATGCTTTGGTAAACTTTTGCCAGTCGACACCATTCACTGCTGCATCCACAGATGCAAGTTAAAGCTTTACTATGCAAAGCAGAAGCTGTACATCAACACTGTCCAGAAGCTCAGCCCACTTCTCTGGGCTCGGTCTCATCTGAGATGGACAGTAGTACAGTAGAATCATGTTTTGTGGTCAGACAAGTCGACATTTCAAATAGATTTTTGGACAAAATAGCTGTCGTGGTCTCCGGGCCAAAGAAGAAAAGGATGATTCAAGATGTTACCAGCGTCAAGTCCAAAAGCCAGCACCTGTCATGGTATGTGGGCATGTCAGTGCACATGACATGGGTAACTTGCACATCTGTGAGGACATCATTAATGCAGAAAGATGTATACACATTTTGGATCAACATATGCTGCCATCCAGAGCAGAACAACGTCAAACCACATTCTGCCTGGATTACAAGTGCAGAGAGTAAGCAGAGAGTGTGTGAGCTAGCATGACCTGCTGCAGTCCTGTCTCTAATTGAGATATTGATTTTTTTTTTTTACTATTATTATTACCTGTCTCTGATTGAGAATGTGTGGTGCATTATGAAGCGCAAAACAAGGTAACAAAGACCCTGTATGGTTGCGCAGTTGACGAAATGCATAATAGATATATGGGGGAAAATTCCGCTTGCTAAACTTAATCAGCATTCACCCCTGCGTAATATTAGTAGGCTACCATTATACAATTGTTATGGTTATGCCTTGGAAGCCACTAACTATGAAATGTACGGTTATGCCTTGGAAGCCACTAACTATGAAATGTACATATCGACTTAGCCTTTTATTCATTATTCATTAGAAAATCAAGTATCAGGAATATTGAACATGAGATGTCCATATAAATGTTTGTTCTTTTTTTTCTCTCTCAGTAAAAGTGCAAACCAGTGTGTTTTTTATTCCAATATGAAAAAAAAAACAGCTCACATGGTGCACACACTGTATGCATAACAAGGCTCTTACCAGTCCTAGCTAGTATCGACAAACTAACTAATTAACCTTGCATACTAGCTTGATTTTATTTTGATTAACAACAAAGATGAAACAAGATTAACAAGAATGATGAAATTAAATAGAGATGTAAGAAAAGAGGTGCTTCTCTGTTGATGATGTTGTTGTTTGCCTTTGTTGTAACTTTGAAGGCAGAATCCATCCATTCATCTTCTACCACTTACTCCTTCTTTGGGGGAACCTGGAGCCAATCCCAGGGACCATCGGGCACAAGGTACACCCCGGACACTTTGGACACGCCAATCAGCCTACCATGCATAAAGTCCAGCCATCCATCTTCTATACCACTTATCCTTTTCAGGGTCATGGGGAACCTGGAGCCTATCCCAGGGAGCATCAGGCACAAGGTGGGGTACACCCTGGACAAGGTGCCAGTCCATCGCAGTGCTAATCCATTGCAACCATCGCACAATCAAATATTCTACAGACACTTTAGACACGCCAATCAGCCTACCATGCATGTCTTTGGACTGGGGGAGGTAACCAGAGTACCTGGAGGAAACCCCCGCAGCACGGGGAGAACATGCAAACTCCACACACACAGCCCTGGTGGGAATCAAACCCCAGACCCTGGAGGTGTGAGGCGAACGTGCTAACCACCAAGCTGTGTGCCCTCGAAGGCAGAATATCCCGGGAAAAAAATTGAGCTGCTTTTGTGACTGTATGCAACCACACTTAAAGTGGGACTTCACATTGCATACTGGTGAACATCTGAAAAACAGGCATTATTTCTAGTTAAATTGGAATATTTGCTGTAAAAAAAATAAATCCATTCAACTTGGCGTAATTCTCCTCTTGAAAGTTGCTTCCTATCAATACAAATTTTTGACCACCACTTTGTCCTCCATGTTTTTTTGGCTCACTTACATTCCAACTTGCAACCTTATTGGTCAGTAGGTAAAAAGAAAAAAAAAAAAACTTGACATCATTCTACGTTTTTTTTTTTTTTTTTTTTTAAATATTGAACCATTTCAACTTTGGAAACTCTACCATGACAAATAAAAAAACATACTTCTGGCATGTCACTTAGCACTAGCAAAACCAGCGATCTAACATCAGGCAGCACTGAACGCAGTCTCTCCATCAAAACGTAATTTCCTTTTAGTTCAAAAGCATTTGCATTCAAATTTAATGAGTGTCTCATGCAGCGACAAATGTACATGTTGCTGTTCTATGCTGATCTTCTAGTCTTCTAGGATAAGCTCTGAGTACGTGACATGAGTCATATGACTTATAGCCATCGACTCAGTGCTTGCTGCTTGTGTATGTATAATATTATACCGTATGCTTCTACTGTTTCATTAAACAGTCATGCATGCGTCAGTGCTGCATGTCTGAGCCTTGTGACCTTGTTTCTTGTTTTTCTCGTTCTGCAGCCTTGCTTCCAGTTCCTCTGGCCGTGACCTCGGCCTGCCTGTTTGGATGACGATAATGAATTTGAATGCGTCGACTGTGTCTGCCTGTGTTCAGACCCTCCTGTAATCCAGGCTGCGACTCTCACCCCTGGGAAAGTCTAAGATAAAGGAACGTGAGTTAACATCCAACCACCTCTGACTCCGCTATGATACAGTGTGTGAACAGGAGATTGAGATAGAGTCCAGTTTCATATGAGGATTTGCCTCCTCACACAGATAAACACCGTATCTGCCTGACTGTTAAATAATGGATTCTGGAATAATAGGGATCAACCAAAGGGAAATGTCACGGATGTTTGAAAAGAGATGTATGGTGAATGTAAGCAGCGCTGCATTATCATTCAGTACCATAATATTCTTGTGGCGTAATGAAATTATAGCTTAGGGAGATATATATATATATATATATATATATACTCACACCTTTGTAGTGCATCCAAGCTTCATGGATATAATGATATGTAATAGACGTTTATTAACTAAGAAGGTGGAGATAGAAAGAATAAATTACTGGAAATACTATGGATATGTATTTTACAATGCAAATTAAATCACTTCCCTTCAACTCTTTATTTGTATTTATGTTGATTTTTTCAACAAACTCTGCACAGTCCAGTATTAGTGCTTTTTGTAATTATTCTTTGAATTGCATATTTTGTAATTGCATTACACCTCCATGCCTGCAGAGGGCTCTTCTTCCAAATGTTAGAACACTTCCACCATCACCTCGCCACTTCCTGCTTTACTTTTGATTCTTTTTAGAAGATTTCATGTTGCGGAACATCTGTGAAGCTGTTATTTTTTATTGTAAACATTCCTTTCCCTGAGCTGCCTGTCTTTTTTTCTCTCTTGAATGAATTTTGACATTTTACTGATGAACCTCAATGTCATCTGTCTTGAAGAATTCACGGTGGCAGAAAACTTCTGACTGTTACAAAGCACTGAGACTGGAGACTCCATCCATAAATGTTAAATAGACATCTCCTTATAGGAAAATTCGACCACATTAATGATGATACATTTTTCTTTATTGATCACCTGACCAATCAGAATCCAGAATTCAGCACTACTAGTCTGTACTCTAACTCAACTCAAAATGCCGAGTGAAAATTGCCTGAGCAGTTCCTGCTGCAAAGCGGCGAATACATCATTCACTTGTGTGAATGAAACAAACACAGATCTCGCCACAACCTCTGGGCAGATTGTGTTTTCATGGATCCTCCCAGCTTCTACTTATTGAACAGCTCATTTCTCCCATGACCGCACTGAGAAACAACACACACAGGTCCGTATGACTGCACACAGCTGATATGTGTCGTGTTTTCCTGTTATTAAATAAAGAATCGGCGAATTTCTGCTTGAAACAGTAATCAGTTTCAAAACTTTCAAACGTTTCAAAGAACTACTTCTACTGATGTGAAAAAAGCCTCTCTTGTCATTGAGAAGGATATTAGCAAGCTGATAAATATTAATGAACATTATAGGTCTGCTTTCGGACTGTTAATGACAGGTCTCTGTGAAAACAGGCTGATGTGGAGAGGCAGAAAAAAGCTCTTTACATTTTTTAAAACAAAAACATATTGAAGTGAAAATCACTTGAGAGGCTTCATAAACACTTAGGAATAATCTAAAAACAAGATGCAGGCTCTTTGAGAAAGTTTGCTTGATCTGATTCTTAGTAATTTTCTCAAAATTGCCTTTCGCCAGGTGGACAAGCCGTGTTACCAAAGGTGATGTTGTGTCTAGATTTGGTGTTGTTTTACACGTCTTAGGCAACTTTATTTAAAAAATTGCCCAGTGACAATTCGAAACTTTTTGCACAGACTTTAATGACCATCCTGTGGATAGAGAGCACATTTACCTGACTCACCACCAGTGTGTAAAGCCTGATGGATTCGATATTCCCTACAACCAGCCACTGATAACCATTGTCCCTAAAGACCAATCACTGATCACTATTATCCCTTAAGACCAATCACTGATTACCAGACATTGTTCACAAGTCCCTGAGGTCCAAGTCAAGTTTTTGTTATCACCACTGTTTACAATGACCAATCACTGATCACCATTGTTCCCAGTGACTAATCACTGACCACTATTGTTCCTAAAGACCAATCACTGATAACCATTGTTCCCAAAGACCAATCATCGATCACCATTTTTCCCAACAGCCAACCACTGTTCACCACTGTTCCCAACAGCCAACCACTGATCACCATTGTTCCCAACAGCCAACCACTGATCACCATTGTTCCCAACAGCTAACCACTGACCACCATTGTTTCCAACAGCCAACCACTGTTCACCATTGTTCCCAACAGCCAAGCACTGATCACCATTGTTCCCAACAGCCAATCACTGACCATCATTTTTCCCAACAGCCAACCACTGATCACCATTGTTCCCAACAGCCAATGACTGACCACCATTTTTCCTAACAGCCAACCACTGATCACCATTGTTCCCAACAGCCAACCACTGATCACCATTGTTTCCAACAGCCACTGCCAACATTCTTAATGGATATGTAAGGTTCTATTCAACACAGTAAGCAATGGAGTAGCTGTAATTGTGACCAACTGCAAAAGACTCTAAAAGGAGTGTTCTCTTGTTAATTTGTGTTCTTTGAACAAAGAAAGAATATCAGGTTTTCAGTAACATCTCTTAAGCATCAGTGAGGCTGCCATAGTGATATCATCCTCCATCACGCCTGTCAAGACTTTGTGTGCAGATGAAACATGAGAGCAGACAGACAGGATATGTGGCTATTTATACTGACTGGAAAACAACCCGCCCATCATCTCTCTCTCTCTCTCTCTCTCTCTCTCTC
>JAOUWY010000030.1:4105215-4115659 GCA_025728095.1 Prietella phreatophila
TGCTTGTAACAGTCATATCTACAGCTGTTCTAATAAACTTTCCAAAATGGGAAAGTTTTCAGAATAAAGTTTATGCTGGTGAGGGAACAATTGTTTACAGCTGCTATAAACACGTGTTTAAGTGATAAAATGAAACTAACTTGTTCTGTGTACGACCCATAAAATTAAACTTTACTATAAATAGAATAAAAAGTATGATGTGTCATTCTTTAATTGATAAAAATATTAACTTTGGTAAGCTGCTGTGGTATAAGAAGAATGAAACATATCAGGACATGGTGTTATTGGGAAATTATCAATTTCAGGGTGGTAAGAGTAACTCTCCAAGTCGAACACATCTCCATGTGTTTTATTTATTACATCGGAAATTGTTATTACAGCAGATATTTTTAGAACATTGCTTAAATTTTATTTTTGGATTTCTACAACGTAGACCCTATCAAATACTTCCTGTCCGCTCTAATAACATCCTCTGTCTGCCAGCTGCGTGTCTATTTATTTATTTATTTATTTATTTATTTGCTTGTGTGTGTGTGTGTGTGTGTGTGTGTGTGTGTCAAACAATTTATTTTTACTTTGCAGAACCTCTAATCATTGTTTTCAGCTGTTCTAATAATTAGTCTCATTGTGTCTTTTGTATCTTATTTTCATGTCATGCAAGTACAGTCTATGTGAAAAAATAAGTACACGTCGTGGAAATTGTTGGCTTTTTTTGACATATTTGGACACGTAAACATTTGATCCTCTTTGAAACAGCACCTGTAAAAAAAAAAAAAAGTTGATATACTTTGAACAAAACCCCAAGGAGAATTGGCATTTTCATTAATTTATTCAACAGAAATAGCAATAGAGTAGATATTCTTTTGTGGAAAAAGTAAGTACACCCTTGGACACAGAAGCTAGTATTGCCCCCTTTAACAGAATTAATTTCTTGTAGACTTTTTGACTAATTGTTCACCAGCTTTGCTGTCATTGTTGTCCCCTCTTCCATGCAATATTCTTTCAGATGCAAGATGTTTGAGGGTTTTCTTGCATTTACTAGCTCGTTTCAATGGAATTCAAATCAGTGCTTTGACTAGGCCATTTCATAACCCTCCATTTCTTCTTTTTGAGCCATTCTTGGTGGATTTGCTAGTGTGCTTAGGATCCTGTTGAAAGGTCCACTTTTTTTCAGTTCAACTTCAACTTTTGGACACAATTATCTTCAAAGACTCTTTGGTATGATACAGAATTCATATTTGAATCACTGAATGCCAGCTGTCCAGTCCCTGAGGCAGTGAAGCAATCCCAAACCATAACATTTCCAGCAACGTGCTTCACAGATGGTGTGAGGTGCTTCTCCTGAAAAGCTGTCTTTGATCAGCACCAAACATGTCTGCTGTTACTGTGGCACTCTGACACCAACAGTTGCAAGACTTACTAGCAGATCCTGTGATGAAATTTTGGTGTTCTTGGAGACATCTTATTGCATCAGACGGTCTGCTCTTGGGTTGAATTTTCTGGGATGACCAGTCCTGAACACAATGGCATTCATTTGAAATCTGCGCCATTTGTAGATTATTTTCTTTACAATGTAAGGATATATTTCAAATAATTTAGCGATCTGTAAAAATCCCTTGACAGGCTCATAGGCATCCAAAACCTTTTATATGAAGGCCTTCTAGAACTCTTTATATCTTGGTATAATGACACCACACACCTCAATAAAAAAAAGGGAAAACCAGACACTAGATATGAGAAGGGGTATAAATAAGACAGGTTTCATTAAGCAGGTTCTAATCAATGGCACCCAACCTTGAACACTTGATTTAAAAGTGTGGCAAATGTAGGGCTGTACTTACTTTTTCCATGTGACTGATCTCTTTTTTTTTCTTAATTTAAAATTGTGAAAATTTACTACAAAATGTCAGTTTTATGTGCCATTTGATTGTGTGTATCACTTTTATTAATAGGCACTGTTTCAAAAAGGATCAAATGTTTGCTTTTCAAAATATTTAAAAAAAAAAAAAAAAAAAAGCCACCAGTTTCCATTAGGTGTACTTATTTTTTCACATGAATTTATAACCACTTGTCTGTAGAATACTCTGGAAAGTCTTACATGCCTCTTTTAATTCTGAGCTGTGTTTCTATAGTGTCACACTCTTGTTTATTCTAAGATCTTTATAGTGCTTCTCAGGTTTTGACCTCTGTCTGCCTGTTCCTGGATAATGATAATGGATATGCCTGTGTTGACCATGTCTGCCTTTGCCTTGACCCCTGCCATGGACTATTACAATCATTTTTGGCGCAGCTTTAATAAATTGACTATATATTTACATCATCTTGCCCTCTGGCTCCAATTCAATAAAATCATTTGGCCACTTGGTAGTGAATATAATACAATGAAACAAGCAGAGACATTCACCAGCATCACAGACGGAGTCTCTGGAATATATATGATCCATGGATTTATTGGTGCATGGAGGACATTAGAGTTTGTACCTAGATGCTGGCAGTACGTATCTCACTATTCACTGTAGGTCATTAACTTACAACATTTTTATAACTTGATCACATGACCCATGAGTCACTTATGAATATTATATTTAAAAAGATTTATGTTTTGTGGGTGACTGTCATTATCATTCTAACCAGCTACATACTCTGCTAATTATTTCAAATTTTGACATTAGAAATAGCAAGAAATGTGAAATTTCAAGTTTAGAATAGTTACAATATAGAATATTATGTTCCTTTTTTAAAATATGATCAAAGTAAACTTTTGGTTAGAGGAATGATAAATCTGTTATGTTGTCTGGATTAGTTAATATGTTTAAGTGTTTTATATATATATATATATATATATATATTAGGTGACAAACAAACAAAACACTACATTAGACGCTATGAGTTTGTGACTGACTTAAGTTTATGATTACAGTTTGACACTAGTTTCTGGGTACTGGACTATGGTTTATTTGACCTCTCTCTATTTCACTTGATCACTCCTTTCATGCAAGGATGATTAAACATCATCGTATAAAAGCACAATTTAGCCTGTAGGTAATGAGATATTAATATATTTGACTTTCACTGCCCAGTTGAACTCAGTTTATGTACCTTTTAAAATGTGAAATAACATGGACTCACCCTTTTTTAGCACCTTTTTTACTCGTTCATGTAGGAATTTAAAAGAAAATTGACTACTAGGTCTCCCTGGTTTCACTAATATCACCCAGAATGGGCAACATTTACAAAGTAAATTAAAATACTTTTATTGTAATCAGCAGGCTCCTCAGCAACAACAATGGTCTTCACATAGTGATTTACGCATACCTGTTTGTTTAATTTCACACTTTAGAAGAATGCATTTGCAAGACAGCAAGCTAAATTACAGTGCAGCTCAGACGAAGTGATAAGATGTGATTAAGAGGATAAAAAGTTGTTTTGGGGTATGGATTTGGGTATTTATCTTTTTACAGAAGACATGAGTCATGCCTGCTGAATGCTAGAACCTTTATTTTATTGCTGTATTCAAGTGTTGTGGCAAAGCTGTGTGCCCTTTAACAGTGAAATGAGCCATAGAACATATAATGGATAATACTTTTTATGCCAAGGAAACTCTTTCAGGACACACTGAGTCTGAAATATCTGTGTCCTCATTTCATGACTTTCAGTAATGTGGTTGGAACCTGTGGTGAGTGTCTCTGTGTGGAACCTACCACCTGACTCCCTGTGGAAACTGCTTACTGCCTCTCTGAGGAACCAACAGACTGCCTCCCTGTGGAAACTATAGACTGCATAACTACAGACTGCCTCTCTGAGGACCCAACAGACTTCCTCTCTGTGGAAACTACAGACTGCCTCTCTGTGGAAACAACAGAATGCCTCTCTGTGGAAACTACAGACTGCCTCTCTGTGGAAACTATAGACTGCCTCTCTGTGGAAACTACACACTGCTTCTCCGAGGACCCAACAGAGTTCCTCTCCGTGGAAACTACAGACTGCCTCCCGGTGGATACAACAGACTGCCTCTATGTGGAAACTTCAGACTGTCTCTCTGAGGACCCAACAGAATTCCTCTCTGTGGAAACTGCAGACTGGATCTCTGTGGAAACTGCAGACTGCCTCTTGGTGGAAACTACGGAATGCTTCTCTGAGGACCCAACAGAGTTCCTCTCTGTGGAAACTACAGACAGGCTCCCGATGGAAACTACAGACTGTCTCTCTGAGGACCCAACAGAATTCCTCTCTGTGGAAACTGCAGACTGGATCTCTGTGGAAACTGCAGACTGCCTCTTGGTGGAAAATACGGAATGCTTCTCTGAGGACCCAACAGAATTCCTCTCTGTGGAAACTACAGACAGGCTCCCGATGGAAACAACAGACTGTCTCTCTGAGGACCCAACATAATTCCTCTCTGTGGAAACTACAGACTGCCTCTCTGAGGACCCAACAGAGTTCCTCTCTGTGGAAACGACAAGCTGCATCCCTGTGGAAACTATAGACTGCCTCCTGGTGGAAACAACAGACTGCCTCTCTGTGGAAACTACAGACTGCCTCCCGATGGAAACAACAGACTGCCTCTCGGTGGAAACTACAGACTTCCTCTCTGTGGAAACTACAGACAGCCTCTCGGTGGAAACTACAGACTGCCTCAATGTGGAAATGTCAGCCTTTTCTTCGTAAAGTAATATACTACCTCCTTGTGGAACCTAGACACTGCCTACCCGTGGAACCTACCTACCACCTCTTTGTGGAACCTACCTATTGCCTCTCTGTGGAACCTACCAACTGCCTCTCTGGGGAACCTATCTACTGTCTCTCTGTGAAACATACCAACTGCCTCTCTGTGGAACCTACTTACTGCCACCCTGTGGAACCTACCAACTGCCTCTCTGTGGAACCTACCTACTGCCACCCAGTGGAATCTACCAATTGCTTCTCTGTGAGCCTACTGACTGCCTTTGTGGAACCTAAAGATTGCTTCCCCATGGAACCTACCTACTGCCTCTCTAAGCAAGCTACCAACTGCCTTCATATGGAACCTACTGTCTGCATTTTTGTGGAAGCTACAGAATGCTTCTCTGTGAAACTATATACTGCCTACATCTGGAACCCACCCAGTGACTTTCCCGTTGAACCTACCAAGTGTCTCCTTGGGAAATCTAATGATCGTGCCTAATTTTAACCTACTGGCTGCCACCCTGTGGAAACTCCTGACTTCACAAAGCACAAAGTACACCATGTTTCATCAGTGAACACAGCAGGAAAGCTGGCAAGTAAGCAGGCCTCTAGGCACTTCTGCATTTTTCTCAGCAAAAGATAAAAATAATTTTAAAAAACTAATCCAATTTTAAGTTTCTGTCAGTTGACATTTGCATGATAAATGCTTTAAAACTAGGCTCACCTCTTCTTTGGTTATTTAAATATTTCCAGCACAAGTCTGATTTTTCATGTTTCGACTTTACCCCTAAATGGTTCATTTTAATGTAGGAGCATTGAGTATATATAATATATTTGGCATTTTGGGGGAAAAAACTTATCTGAGGATGATGCAGGATGATTCTGGCAAACAGCTTGAAATTATGGAAATTCTTTTTGATCAATAATACTGTAGCATACTTTGACACCTCTCCTTATGCATTTATAACTATATTTCACCAACATGCAGTTGAAATGTTTGTTTTTGTTTATAAACCACTGAAACTGGATATCAGTGTTTAACAAATCCATGGACTACAAAGAGTTAATTAAATCACAAACTTAGCCTGTCCTACAGTATCACAGATCCACTGGTGTAGATAGAATGTCACGTTAAAGTGGCTTTTAATATAACTGTAATCACACTACCAGCATGAATTAATTAACAATTGCTTGGAGACAGACACCTGATATGAGGAGGTTATGGTTTGTTAGCTCAAGCTTTATCAGAATATCAGAGGCATAATTAACGCTAGAGTAATTCCTCCTGAGTGGAGATTAGAACTAATGAAGACATCCAGTCACACGCTTCAGACGAACTCTAACACTCTGGGAAATATTGCTCTCAGATTGTCACATTTAGGTCAAAACCCGAGCTCTTTCTAATACTATATCGAGGATAAGGCACCCGCTCCTTTAATTATTCTCTTATGAAATTAATTAACGGGATTACTAGAGGATTCCCAATAGACGCTGATGAGCAAGTGGATGAGTGGATGAAAGAAGTCTTTGTCCGCTTGCCTGCTTTTAGAAAGCCTCATACATCTTCATATGTAGTATATTTATAATTAAATTTGTCTTTGTATTCCATTGATTCAGACTTGTGAAATACATTGAGGTCGGGTCCTCATTTACAGCGGTGAGTTAAACAGCATAAAAGGCAGAAATGAGGCATATTCTTGAAGCAGATAAAAACGTGAAGTAAACTATTTACAGTCAAAATTACATTTCACGAGTCTTTTAGCATAAGAAATAAAATGTATCATGGCCATTAGTCTTGGTGAGCGCCTCTTGGCTAAAATACTCATTTAAGAAGCTTGTACAGCTGATTTACATTTGCTCATTTAGTTATCTTGCTTCCTTTACTAAAGGAAATGAACGTAATATCTATAACGCTCCTTGGCATGCTGGGATTGTCTCAAAACAACATCGATAAACTGTGAATAATGATGAAAATGTGGTTTTTCCCACACGTGAAAAATGACATCTGATTTGTTCCCAATAAAATACCACCCGTGAACCACAAGCAAGTGCTTTAGAGTGTATACATCCATGAGGATGTGTGTGTTCTGAATTTGTGTTGCTGCTTTTTGAGCACACAATCATCCTTTAATAAGGTGAAGCGATGCATGTAATGAAACACAGAGTCGGAGAAGAGGAACGTTATTGAAGGCTAATTGTAAGATCCGGCATCATATCATGGCCGTGCACACGTTCAGTCATATCTAAAAGTCCGGACAGACACTCACGGCCTGTTTTTATTTCACCACACTATGAAATAAGCCATATTTCTCAAATGAAAGTCTATCATGATTGACTAATATAACTCCAAAACAGTGTGATCTGATTGGGTGAAAGCATTAGGAGTTCAGTAAGGTATGGCAGATAGAGGATTCATCTTGTTTCTGCATTTGTGTCTCAACGTCTGCTGCTGTAGATGGTTTCACATGGACACCCTTACGGATTTGCACTTTCCCAAAACAGGTCAGTGTTTTAATGGACAATCTCACCTGGATACTATAAATAACTAAGTCATAACTGTTATAAAACTGTCTTGTGCTCATCACAGGACTGTGTTTGTCTTTAAACTTTTACACCTGTACACTGCACTGATTTATAATCTGAAGAGCATGGGTTCTATTTTGACTCTGGTTCCTCTCAATTTCTTCCTCATCTCATCTCCTGTCATGTCACCTCTGGCTTGTTCATCAGGGATCTGGATTGTTGTACAGCTGTGTTGTGAAAATGTCTATTCAAATAAAACTGAATTGAGTGTCAGGTGGTTCTTATGATGGTCAATAAGAGTGGAGATGAATGGAGTAGAGTAGACTTTGTGCCCAGAACATTGTGAGTTCAAATTCCAGGATTGGTATCAAAACCATTATTTCTTCTTCTTCTTCTTCATCTTCTTCTTCTTCTTCTTCTTCTTCTTCTTCTTCTTCTTCAGGAAAATGCAATAGGGATTAGAAAGACATAGAAACAACAATTTTGAAAGGAATGTGTTCTACTTGATACCGCCTATACCATGAGTCTTACTATCAAATGTCCATTTTCTGCTGATTTAGTGCCTGAAACCACACAATGTTGCAGTTTGGACCTCTTAGCTAAACTAGTAAAATGAGATCATTTACTCCTCATCCCCCTAAAAAAAATACATAAAAAAATTAAAAAATAATAATTTTAGTGCAACAGCCTCAATCAAACATAATGTTTATCTGTCATTTAATGTGTTTAATGACCACTGGGGCAATTGTATGCTTGTATATGAGTACACACTGAGTGGAGGATATGGGAGGAATCCGAGCAGTGACAGTTGGTCAGGATATTGCATAGATCAGTGGTTTTCACCAGGGGGTGCCCAGGGGGCCTCAACAATTTGGTGTGAAATAAAAAATAATTCTCACTCTCAGACAACCACACACACTCACAATCAATTCCTAATGTAATGTAATGTAAAGATATAAGATGTAATTATTAATTTAAAAAGGGGGATATATTCAGAAGTCTGTATTTTTTGTGTGTTTTAAAGACATCTAGCAACAGAGGTGCCTCGGTCAAATGTTAATACCATTTGTGTGGGCCTTCCCTTGGAAAAGTTGGGAACCCCTGGCATAGATGGATTAAAAATTCTATTATCAATGAGTAACTCTGCATTACTATTTTGAAATGATTTGAATTGACTACTATGAGACATACACACAGGGACACACAGGGACACACTCATTGAAAGACCACCATTCATGAAAGTGATGTGGCTCAGGTCTGTAATCATGAAAATATTAAATCAAGCATAGTAAACAGAAAAGTTGGCATTAACCTGATTTAATTCAAAACATAGTACCCAAACTTTTGATTCTGTCATTGGTCCATTAGCCTAATTTGTACGAAATTTGTATGAAATTTGCTTCTAGTTTCTACTCCAAAGGCATTTTTTTGAGAAAGCAGTAATTGAAAAATTAGTCCATCTCTTTCATTGCATTATCCATATTCTTAATTACTGCTCCTGACATATTATAAATGTCTCAGTGAAGCAGACATACATCACTTAGCCCCAACGCACACAAAGACTACGGGAAATTTCCTGTCAGTGATCACTTGACACAACTGTCACTGATAGGCTGCATGAATCTACAGTCTGGGCTAGAAAGAAATCAGTCTTTTGTGTAGCTTTCACTAATAGCGAATAAGATGCATTAAAATGAAACTTTACTTTACATATTTATCCTTAAAACATCTGGAGTGCTCAGTTGTGCAAGCCCATTTATACCTGGGTCTGAGATTATTCTATAAACCTGTCTATGCTTTTTGCATAAACTGCCTGAAGGGTGGGAAGCTGTCTGACTCCCATAATTTTCATGGCTCTTTGTGTGAGGTAGCTAATCTAAGACTTCAGCTGGACGGTCAGGTTGCCAAACCATGCTGGGATGCCATGGCACAGTAAATTCTCAACAACAGCATGAGAGGACAAAAGCAACTCTAAAAGCTCTAAGCCTGCACCGCAAATGGATTCACTGCTGGACCTTACTGCACACCCCACTACACTCTATCTGAGGTACTTATTAATATGTATGGGATTGTGTAAAGAATGAGAAACTATTTTAACTGAACAGGACATAAAAGATTTCTTTCAAAGATCTTTCACAAAGAATAGTATGTTATTATAGAGTATCAAGCTATTATTATTATTATTATTGTTTTTATTATTATTGTTTTTATTTTTATTGTTTTTATTATTATTATTATTATTATTATTTATTATTATTATTATTATTATTATTATTATTATTATTGCCTTGTATCTACCAAATGTACCAAATGTTGAATACGGTGTGATAGGAATAGATGAGTAATCGTCTGAATAGAATAAAAAGGACAGTCATGCTATGAGAGATGAAATGTGAACTAAATGGATCTGCCTAGCAAACTATAAGTCAGGGCACTGATGAGGGAGTCAGCTACTTTAAGAGCTGTCTCGATCACAAACTCCTTCCAGTGCACTGGAATGTTTTCTCCCTAAAAAAAAAACCCCACAATGCACCACAAAAACCAAGGAGCATCAAGTCTCACTATGTTCCAATACTGGAAATGGCGTCATGTTTTCCGAAGGCTTTCAGCTTGAAAAAAATGGGGGACAAACTCTCAACCAACTTCATCTACTGTAAGTAATCTATTATCGTTGTTGTGGCTCTCAAATGATTACTAACGTTAGTAATTTTGAACTGTTTTTGATGTTCTATATGCTTTTCGTTTGAGTCTAACAAGTTTTAAGTGTTTTATGATTAAAAAACTAAAAAATCCACTAGCTAGGCTACGATCCTGCTTGACGTACCATGACAGAAATGCATGTCATTAAGCTAACACATTTATATTACATAGACAACGTAAAAAAATTTCAGGTGACTTTTTACAATGTGAGTACGTAGCGATGTTGCCGGAAATTGACTTACCGGTGTCTCAATGTGTAGTGAGACATGCTCCTTAACAGTGCCCCAGCTCATGTACATCATACTGATTCACCACTCCCAAATACTGCATCTTTTTTGGCTATCTGTATGTAAATATAATGTGTTAGGAGCAAGTTAATGCTGTCAGTTTGCCTACCGATGTCTTGCTAGCTACATGTACTTTTCTCATGCCATAAATGGCACGGGGCGCACAGTGGCTTAGTGGTTAGCAAGTGCCCATAGTGTATGAATGGGTGTGTGAGTGTGTATGTAATTGTGCCCTGCGATGGACTGGCACCCTGTCCAGGGTGTACCCT
>JAOUWY010000030.1:4131485-4141505 GCA_025728095.1 Prietella phreatophila
ATATATGATCATAACCAAACAATTTACTGTTGGTATTTAGACTGTTTACATACCTGCCTCTCTACAAAATATAACCAACATAATCAAAGGTATGATGTTTGATTTGTTTTTCTATCACAGGCAAAAAAATCTGATCATAACAGTTCTTTGGTTGTGAGGAGGGATTGGTGGTCTTATAAGATTATTAGTTATTATTTATTAAAATCTCAGCGTGTGAGCGCTGCTATGATGCTTGTCTACATGTCACTGTAGGAACCTTGTCAGAGATATAACCTCTAAAGTATAACATTTCCTACCTAACACATGAACCATACCAAGAAAGGTCATCTAAGGGTTAGGACTGGCACTTCTTCTTTCTATGTTCTGCCTGCCTGGGATGGTCATAAATGCCTGGGATGGGCATAAATGATTTTTGAAGCCCCAATTCCACCACAGGAATTCTTTTTGGGCAACAACCAACCAGCACCACTGAATGAGGAGAGACAGGAACCTTGACCCACCCACTCACAAACATCAGGAAGTTTGGCATTAGATATTTATTCACCTAGATCACCACTTTGATCATCAACTTTAGAGTTGTTTTTTTTTTACTCTTAACTGATTTCACCTCAATCTCAGCCAAGACTCCTCCATTGCAAATTGCAAGTACTGTACTGTGGATGCAGGAAAACTCCGGACCTTCACTGAACCTAGCAACTGTGCACAGTGAGTCACAAAGGCCTTGTGCATGATCTCTAGACACGCTGACTCAACTAAGGCTAAGGCTGGAGCTTCAACATGATTCACACTAAAAGCTGTCCACACAGCATTATAAAATTTCCCAAAGATCTCATTAGAAGCAGATGCAATATTATGGCTATACTGTGCCACACTGAGGACTCTTTCTCTGTGATCCTCCACTGATGAAGTTTCTTCATGGAACAGAACCACTGAAGAGACACCATCAAAAGAGTATCTATAAAGCTTCTCTATGTATCTTCTATCTTTATCTTCTCATGTATTTCTATTTACCATGTAGCATGGTAGTTTATCTAAAATAATTCCCAGCAAATCTTTTCTTGCAGTCTCTGCTTTCACTGACTCTTCCATATGAAACATGTTGGCATTGTTACACTCAGCTTGTAAAAGATTCGACGTTCAATCTGAGTACAATTCAGACCGAACACTACAGTATTCACATTTCCATTAATAACTCGCCGCCAGTCTGCCCTCTGTTCACAGTAAGAGGTCCACATGCTAAAACAAAGGCTCCATTAGTGCAATCACTCCAGCATAAAAGTAGACACAAACACACATATACATAGTCTTGCGTTGCCAGGTGTGCTGTTACGAGTGGGTCAGGTGCAAGGATATCTTAAACACCTTATTGTCGCTGAAGTGTTCTAAACAATCTGACAACCACAAAAACCATTTGAATCAGCACCATACACACTGCCATGTCAGTGCCATTGCTGTGTGTTGAGAATGATCCACCACCCAAATAATATCTGAACAATTGGGTTCCTGTGAATGTCTCTTTTCTGCTATCAGTAACCCTAACCTAACCCTCAGTAACCTTAACTGTATCCTCAGTAACCCCATTAACCTTAACCCAACTCTAATACCCAACAAGAAATAATTGAAGGTTTTTTTTTTGTTTTGTTTTTTTAATGAAAGGTTTGGTGACAAGCCAAATGTCCCAAATGTTAATAATATTTGTTTTGGTGCCAATAGAGTAATGAATACAACTTAGCCAAACACAATTACTGCTTTCCATTCATATTTTCTGATATGCATATTTGAAATTCCAATAAAAAACAAGTGGTAGGAAATATTCACTGTAGTTATCTTGATGACTAACACCTTTCCATGTCAGCAATTCAGAGTGTGCACCATTATTGTGAATATAGAGCCTTCAGCCAGAGAGAGGAGGTGAACTAAAGATAATAATGTGATTTATAAATGACTGCGTGGATGTCGGGTGAATATGTGTGCCTTGTAAATGCAAATCACTAAGCCTGGGAGAAAATGTCATTTTCATGGTTATGAAAAGTCTTGGCCGCTCTTCATACCCTTATTATGCATGTTTGTCCATTACAGCAGTAAACAGAATTTCCTCAGTTCAAAGTGTGTACTGACAAAATTTCATTTATTCATTGGCTTGTGTTTGGATCATGTTTATGCAGATTTAGAAAGAAAAAAATGACTGCCTCATTATTTGTGGTTGCTCCACTTTGTATTTTCCTTTGACAAAGTCTGAGCTTGAGTTTCTTTAACTGTTTTAACACTTCTGTAGAGTGCACTACTTAGCAACGTCCTTTACCATTGACCCAGTTCACTTCAAATTGTCAGTATTACTTCAGACTTCCGATTTTATACCAATACTGCTCTAATTGTTCCTTCTAATATCCACACTCGATCTTCTCTTCATCTCAGTGATACACACTGAGTGTTTATTCTCTCTCTCCACTTCACATTTAAATCTGAGAGCTCATACAAATTGGTATTATAGTTTTTTGGGGGGGTTTTTTTCACCAATTTGAGAGAAGACTGGGGTATGATGTGTTTATGGAACTGCTGAATCCAACATGGAAAGACCTTTCCTTCCCTGTCCTGTCCTGTCCCGTCCAATCTCTTCCCCTCATCTTCCCTCTGAGCCACACTCCTAACGTCCATTTGATCCTGTTGATGCAGGAATTAAAAATTCAATCACCTGGATCCTTTGGTACCCTACCATTGGCAGATTGGAAAAGAAACCACACTGGTTTTCTCTCATCACTGTACACTGGAAACAGAACTGATCTCAGTAATCCTGATATGGAGCCCCAAAATCCCTTCCCATACTCAGCACTGCTTCTAATGGTGGATCGGAGTGGAAGTAAGACGAGGGAATGGAATGCAGTATTGATATAGGGACGATATCGGCAGGATCAGAATGCTGAATCAAAAATTGGAAAAGGAATAAATAATAACAACAAAAGCATTTGCTCTGCTTCTTTAAAGCTGCAGTACTGAGCTTTGCCTCTCTAGCTGCCATCTCCGAAACATAAAACTGCAAGTTACTTGCTGAGTTATTTATTTTTTCATTACGTGGGTTGTGCTCCTGCTCTGCTCCTCTGTGTGGATGAATCTGATGGTTTTCCTAACTGAAATGCATCAGTTAAAATGGGGTAATTGAGAAGTAGTTACAAAAATATACATCAGATCAGTACTGGCTAACACTCAAGATTTCAGTATTGGAAAAAAAAGTAGTATCTCTGTTTTTAATTATTTAAAAAAATGTGGCTACATGGCAACTAATACTTTAAGCTATGGTTATAACGAGACTCAATGTTTACAATGTTTTCATCCCCTTGCTTGTGGAGATATTCCGCATATAGTGAGTTTGTTTCATTGGCTGCAGCATGTGACTGCCATTTTGTTTGAGGATTTGGTTTTATGTGTGTGTTTCTGCATAGGAAAGGAGAAAGGGAAATTTTATGGGTGACTTCCAGCTCTAACCCTTATGTCCTTACATGCTGGGATTTCCAACAAAAGAATGTCACGGCTCTGTAATGTATATGCGACAAATAAAGTCTTCTTCTAAGTGATAAAACAAACATGGCCGCCATGGACTACACTCCCCCCATCCCCACACACGTTCACCTTTGCTGGAATTCTAATCACACACACACACACACACACACACACACACACACACACACACACACACACACACACACATCTACACTATAAAAGAGACTTCTTGAACACCATGACTTTGCATAGTATTGAGTGTTATCACCGCACCAAGCTATTATACCCTGTTCCTCATTTTGTTTCATGTTCCTTGACCTTGTTTCTAATTATTAATTCTAGCCTTGCCCAGTTTATGCCTGTTTGCAAATCACCTGACCCATTGCCTGTTTCTTGACCTTACTATTGTCTCCTGTTTTGGATTTGTCTGCCTGTCTCTCTCTAAATAAACTCTTATCTGCATTTGCATCCATCCTAACCTTCATTATGTGGAATACGTGACAGATGCCGACTGTTGTATACAAAATGTTCACATTTTTTATTTTATTTTACATCTATATGCTACCTAAGTCATACATCTCCCCTATATATATAAAACCATTTATTAACCATTCTTCTATGGCCTGACCCTGGGTCGGTGTGTAACACCTTAGTGCACTTATATTGTAATTCATCGCAAGGTTAATAATCACAAGCCTGGAGGAGGATGGGTTCCATTCTTGAGTCTGGCTCATCTCAAGATTTCTTCTGCATTATGCCTCAAGAAGCTTTAGCCTTGCGTTTGGATGGTTTATCGGGTGTACAATCTGGCCGTTCTTTAACGCCGCTATGTGACATTGTCATTGAAAAGTGCTACAAAAAAAATGGAATTGAATTAAGCTTTTCATGTTCAGAAGAGAAAATCTTGTCAATCACTTACTGGAATTTTTCACACTGCCCTGTCAGAAAAAAACAATCGGAATAGCAATGTTAACTCTATGTCGTCTCCATAACAAATGCATTTCTTCTCTTAGGACACTTATCCTACATGGTTGTGTGCTAATGCACAAAATTAGAGTAGAGGGAGGATGTGTGTGACTAGGAGGCAAACAGGAAGGGTAAAAGGTCTCTGATCTTCACCAAGATCAAACTTCTGCATCTATTAGAATATCAAGTAGAATATCAGAGTGGATGAATTCCACAGGAGGAGAATTGGACAAGCAATGGAAGAGAACTGGTGTAATCTGTAAACCGTGTTAACCCCTAAATCTCCAAAGACCTTCATCATTTGGTCCAGAGCCCTTTGTCATGTAATTCGCCATTAGTGTCACCATAGTCACTACATAATTAATTGCACTTAGTGAATAATATGCTTTGAAATAATTAGCAGAATAATATTTGGAGAGTTTAATGGGTTAAAAGGTGCTAGAGTGATATTTAGCTATATCTCAGTATCTTTGTTTCAAACTATGTGTGATGCCATGCCATGTGTGATGCCATGCCATATATCTAATTCAGATGATGGGAAATAATACAATAGGCTCCTAACACACATGTTTATTTGTTTTTAAGTGTGTAAAAATGTAAAAAATAAAATTTGTTTTTGTTTTTGTTTAAATTACAGCCTAGAAAGGCTCAATGGAAACATTAGTCTCAGCTGGATGCGTGATTATGACCGAATCATAGTTTATTAATGGATCTTTATGAATGCTGTATTGACAGAAGCTGCTAAAAGGAGGTCAGATTGTTGACCATGTTAGTACTAATGCTATTTGCGTGTATCCAAAATAATCTAAGATATTTCAGCAAATGTAGTGTTATTTCTGTGAAGTACACAACTTGTTTGTTTTGTTAGATGTGCTTTATGACTACTAATGTGTTCCGCCAGCACACTGGACTGGTAGTGAGACACATATGATGATAAATCTATCAATCCATCCACTTTCTGTACCACTTACCTACACAGGGTTGTGGGGAGCCTGGAGCCTATACCAGGGAAATTGGGCCACATGGTGGGGGATACCATAAATGGGGTACAACCCAATTGCAGAGCATAATCGCACACCCATTCACACAATGGACAATTTGGAAATGCCAATCAGGCTACAATGCATGCATGGCCTGGGGAAGGAAACCAGGGTACTCAATGGAAACCTCCGAAGCACAGGGAGAACATGCAAACTCTGCACACATAGGGCAGAAGTGGGAATTGAACCTCTAACCCCGGAGGTATGAAGCCAACGTGCTAACCATATAATAAAATTAATAGCAAAATCAGATTTTGGATAACATAAAGATTACCACTTCCCAGAAAAAGCATGGCCAAATCCCAGGCTTGCTTTAGTGAATAATCTAACATGGATATTGTAGATTTGTACCTTAGACCAGCTGCTGTAAACATGATGACTGTCCTTTGCTCATCCTAGGACTTCCTAGGGCATCCCAGTTTCTTCTTTATGTTCACTCACTGAGTTTTTCTGAAAAGCTGCTTTGAGACAATATCTGATAGAAAAAATCACCTGAGTTTCTCTACCACCATCAACACCTCATTCAACAACCACTGCATCCACAAAGCACCAGTATTGCGATCGACCCATCTCACCTCTCTCACTGACTTTTCACCCTCCTGACATCTGGCAGAAGGTACTGGAGCATCTGTACTACCACCAGCAGATTCCACAACAGTTTCTTCCCAGACGCAGTCGAATTACTCAAAAACCCTGCTGCCTCCCAATGCTCACCTGGGCTAGTCAAACATCTAACCCATTAAGACTCGGTACCACTTTATATAGTCACATTTTTATTATGGAGCTGCTGCTAATATCGCTGCTATATGCCCTGTCCATGTTCTGTGTATTTATTGTCTTGCATTCGTCTCACTGTTGTGTATTTGCACAACATGTAGTTCTGTGTGCTGTTCTGTGTTTGCACCATGGTCCTGATGAAACAACATTTCGTTCCAGTGTATACAAGCTATATAGAGGAATGACAATAAAAACCCATTGACTTGACTTCATAATAGTTTTATTTAGCTATGCTCATATTGAGACTCTCTATGCCCTAATCTGTGGTATTCTGTATATTTGCTGAATGCTCTCTTTAGTCCGGTTCACACTGCACAGACGCCAACCAGTGCTGATAATGAGCTTTTAGAAAGTTTGCTGTTGGATTTAGAAGGTTACATTTTTAAGGACAGTCAGTTTTTACCTGAAAATATGAACAGTGAAATAAAAGTTGTTGTGTGTGAGGCCTTGGCTGTTGTGATGTGAGAGACAGGACGCTTACTTACATTTATACAAAGAACTGCACACAGAAAATGTGCAATGCAGTGGGCAAAACCTGGCCTGCGCACTTAGGGCTGTAGCCACGGAGACTTCTTTTTTTTAGCCCTGAATAATTCACCACTTGGAGCGGTTTGTCACTATGTAACTGAACGTCAGTAAAAGAAGATGGTGGTGTGGTCATTTTCTATCTTCAGTAAATGAAGGCAAGACCAATCAGACATCATCATCTCATCTTCTACTGCTTATTCCTTCTTCAGGGTCTCAGGGAACCTGGAGCCTATGCCAGGAGTCATCGGGCACAAGGCAGGGTATACCCTGGACAGAATGCCAGTCCATCTCAGGGCACAATCACACACACTCACTCATTCATACACTACGGACAATTTAGCCACACCAATCAGCCTACCATGCATGTCTTTGGACTGGGGTAGGAAACTGGACTACCTGGAGGAAATCCCCGCAGCACGGGGAGAACATGCAAACTCAGCACATACATGGCCCCAGCGGGAATCAAACCCCAGACCCTGGAGGTGTGAGGCGAACGTGCTAACCACTAAGCCACCGTGTCCCCCCCCCAATCAGACATGTTTACAGGAAATGTGTGGAAATACTTATGTCTTATTGGCTGACGTGCCAATTCTGACAAATACAAGTTGAAACTGAAACAATAACATCATCTCATGCTGAGAAAACAAGGTGTGTAAATGTCAATATGAGTATCATATTATGTGAATAATTATTAGCCAAACTAGCCTTGTCTCATGTTAGATAGGCTGTATCGGTCTGGTCGTCCTACAAACAGTGATAACACCTGAGGCAAGTTTTATGATAAATCTAACTTTTTTTGTCCAATTTTTAAGATTTTTTTTAAATTGCATGGAAACAGTCTATATAAAAGCATGTGTTCCAGCACCTAGCGCACAGGCTTTCGTTTCCATGGACTTTACAGGGACACTTGCCTCATCATCATGGCAATGGTTTGCGCCCAGGTCAGAATACGTTGGAAAATCATCCCACACTGCTCAGACTTTAAACAACCACCATTCTGTGTAAACTCTCCAGGTTCTTATCCCAGGAGATCGACATTTTCTGAAATACTCAAACCAGTCCATCTGGCACCAAGAGCCATGCCACAGTCAAAAGCCCTGAGATGTTTTATGCATTGCGCTGATGCCACATAATTGGATGACTGAATAATTTCATAAACGAACAGGGGTACAGGTGTTCCAATTAAAGAGACTGGTGAGTGTATATGTACTTTAGGAAAGGCTAAACCTAAATTCAGAGGAATTTAAGATAATATTACCAGCTTATATACAAAATTAAACATGAATTGTAATGAATTATTGCAAGTGTGAATAATTTGTGGTTTAAGTGATGAAGGAGGCTAATGATTTTAGAAGTGTATGGCACTAAATCTAACCAGGCTGAGAGGAGGAACATGTTATGAGAACACATTAATGCTTTAACAAACGTTTCTTCTGGAGTTCTCTGCCTGTCATGCTGCCAATCTGCAGTTGTTCCTCCAGCAGCTGCAGCGGTGCCATTATTTACACAAGGCCCGGTTTGTACTGCCCTGCTTTCCTGCCCTGTTTCTCCCTGAAGCCTGTGGGGGCAATTTATTGCTGTTGCTGCTCATTAATATTAAACGTAACTAATGAGCTCTGATCACCTGCAGCACCACTGATAATGGGGTGGGGGGTGTGGGGGTGGTAATGTGCTCCCTTGTTCTATCTTTCTTCCCCCCTTATCTATTTTTTTTCTATATGTATCAATTATACAAATATCTTAAAGGAGATTTTCTAAAAGTCTAAACTAATGTAATAGTAACTCTCACGACTACGGTCTTTCTCTCTCCGTGTCTCACTGTCGAATTTTCTGTCTCTATATTGGTGTCGTCCATTCTGAAGTGCTGAAGCCTATGCTGAGCACTCAGTTAACAGTTATTTGTCATGGAAAACCATTATTTTAAGAGAATATCTGATGCACACTTTGTTACTGAGATTCTTTTGTTGTAATGAAAATGGCTGATACGTTAGGTTAAAAACCAACTTTAGTTCTAAATCACATTATAACTATATTTTGTAATAGTGGGGGACACTTAGTCCTTAGGCTTAGTGGTTAGCATAGTCAAACCTCCGGGATTGAGGGGTTTGATTTCTTCCTCCACCATGTGTTATTGGAGCTTGTATGTTCTCCCCATGGTTCTGGGGTTTGCTCCGGGTACTCTGGTTTCCTCCCACAGTCCAAGGACATGTGCTCTAGGCTGATTGGCATTTCCAAATTGTCTGGAATATGTGTGAGATTGTGCCATGTGATAGGTTGGCACCCCATCCAGGGTGCCCCTGTCTTGTGTCCCAAGTCCCCTGGGATAGGCTCCAGGCTCCCCCTGTCTATTGGATGTATAGGATAAGCAGTACAGAAAATGGATGTAAATAGTAAATAGGCCTTAATAGGAATAAAACTGTCAGAAGTGATATACTGTACTTTGCTGTTATACAGGAAGCTTAGGTAACATATGGTGCTTTTGTACTTGCTTGTGTTTGTACTGTACAAAACCAGACTCAGTGAACTGTAACTTGTAAATGAGGAAGTTTCTATTGTTAGATTGTCTGTTCAAGACTAAAACTGGTGTTGTGGTGTCTTGTTTACATAAGCGTGTGATTGAGCAACAATCTTTAGCTTGGGCTTCGACAAAAGATGTTACAGAGCGTTCCAGTTGGCTGTAACTTATGACCCCTTAAGTCCTGTCAGAAGCCTCACTATGCAGATTGTAGCATTCAGAGGGAGTAGGATATAGTCACAGTCTGTTCAGAATAAACTGCAAAGTACTGTATGTCTAATGTCTAATCCTTTTCTCTCACTGTCCATCTCCTCACCTCTGGGCTTCATTGTCTTTCTGTATCTGTCTCTCCTTGTTTAACTCTCTTTATCTTTCATTTCACCCTCTATTTCTTCATTTCTGTGTGTCGTTCTCAGTCTCTTGCTGTCGTACTTTTTCATATTCTTGTCATGTATCAGGGAACCCTGGACTTCATCTCCCATCAGCCAGTGCACCACCAGTCACATGAACACCTGCACCTGATCCATGTTTCTGGTTAATGAGCACCCATGTGTATTTATAGTCTTTGTCTGCACTCTCTACTTGTCTTTTGTTGTCTTAGACTGTTGTCTTTCATGTCATCGTGTTTTGTTTATTGCCATAGAGTCTTGCCTAGTTGTCTTAGTGTTTGTCTTGTAATCTATTTGTTTATATTAAATG
>JAOUWY010000030.1:4184539-4195660 GCA_025728095.1 Prietella phreatophila
GTGTGTGTGTGTGTGTGTGTGTGTGTGTGTGTGTGTGTGTGTGTGTGTGTGTGTGTGTGTGTGTGCGCTTACGTGTGTGCCTCAGTCTACAACAGTTAGGCCCAGGCGTTCACCGTCTGCTGTTCTGCCTTCGGTTTTTCCCTTCCTCTATTTCTTCCAGCTCTCCTACTGGAGCCTCACTTCATGAGAACACAGCAGATGTTCAGCAACAAAGCGAACGCCGTTTCGCAAATAAAATCGTTGCGTTCAGTGAGGACGCTTTGTTAACAGTGTATTGCAGTGCATAGAAAGCGAAGTCTTTAACCGTAAAACACGACGATTAAAGCGACTTAATTACTTCACTTCTCTTAGTATTTGTTTCACAGTTAGTTAAACACTAATACGGTCTCTGAATGGATCCTGTCTTGTGTTTTCTAGTTCATCTGAGATGATCATTTGCATACGGAAATGTGAAGTGTGTCTTGACGGCTCAAAAATGACTCCCGTAGGACAGGAAAGTCAAAAGAGATTCCTCGTTAATATCTCAATCGAATATGCAATATACTGTATATCTCAAAAAATCTCTCAATGTACAACAGTGCCGTCGAATTCTCGCACCCGATGGGTCAGAAAATAGCTTTCTATGTCACAGGTTTATATCAGTGCACTCGTTCAAATATGTTATCATTTCACAAGGAATGGATAAAAAACATGTTGTTATTTAAAAAAATATACAAACAATTGAATGATCACTGATATGATGATGCTTTTTAATATTAAATAAGAGATGCTTATTCAATAGTAAATAAATTGTAATGAGCTTTGTAAACGCCGGTATATTTTTCTCCACTGCCATGTCCTCAGAGAACTTTGCACTTTCAAATTCTTTGGTAACATGGGAAGCTGTTTTTTAAAAAAAAAAAAAAAAAACAGAGGATGGGGAGGGAACAACTGTATATACAGCAACTGTGATAATATAAGTAATAACAGGAACTTGTCTCATAGATGTTCCACAATATTAATTGCAAATGAAAATGTACATGTTCATTAATAAAATGAAAAAGCAGTGTGTTTGGACTTCTAGCACAAATATGTGCTATAATTACACTAGCTGTGTTGAATATGCAGTGTTTGTTTTGCAGACGATGTCACCTAGCCTTCACTGCCGTCTCAATCACAAACCGTGGCTGTGGACGTGCCAGCGCACTGCTCAGAAAGCTGATTTCATCTCGGCTTCAGTCTCTCCACTTCCTTGCGCTCAGGGAGACTTGGATCACTCCAGAGAATTCAGCAGCGCCTGCTGCTCTGTCCTTCGCCTGTGCTTTTTTTTTTTTTTCCCACCCCTCACACTCCACGAGGAATTGGGGATGGGGCATGGGCTTATTTCTGTCTCAGAAATGGCACTTCACACCTCATGCACTCTCTCACCTTAACATTTAATCATTTGAATTCCATGCTGTTACCGTTATCTTCATATTATGGTTATCCATCACCCACCTGGTCCTGTGAGAAACTTCACAGAGGAGCTGAAAAGTCTCTTGAGTCTTCTTCCCTTGTAACAGGATTTCACTAACTCTCTTAGGTGATGTCAAGCTTTCTTTCAGGCGAGCTCCACTCCTCCTGCCTCGTTCTGCTCATCTTTTCTTCTGACCTTCAACAACTGTGCTCTGACAGGCATGGACCTGGGCTGGTATGGATAAAGATGTTCAGAGCAGAATTCTGGTCTTATTCAATTCAATTTGATTTGTGTAACACTGTTTACAATGGATATTGTCTCAACGCAGCTTTAAAGAAACATATAAACACAGGATACAGTGATGGTGGTGAGGAAAAACTCCCGAAAATGTTAAGATGAAGAAACCTTGAGAGGAACCAGACTCAGAAGGGAACCCGTTCTCATCATTGTCTTAAATGCTAAAACATTTTTTTAAATCAGAATGTTTACTCATATATGAAAGACCCAAGGTTCATAGCAATTAACACATTTTTTAAAGTATTTAAAATTAGTCCCTATAGGAGTTTGTGATCGCAGAAATAAACACAAAATCAAGGAAATGCTGCAATATTCGCAGGAATTTGCAATTTTTCTAAATTACCGCAGATTTTCCGCAGGTTTGGGCCAAGATGAGTCATGTGACGCCATCACAATGCATATTCAACCAAAGCCTTCTTCTATTCACGTGTCAAAGATGAGTACAGCTAAAAGGTTACATTTACCACGTAGCATCACTGTGAAAGTTTTGTGTAATTGCAATTCAGACAATTCCAGTAGTTTTCTGTGAAAAAGCACAAAAACTCTGTAATTAGCATAGCAAATTTGAAAAAAAAGCCACAGAAAAATCGAAAATCTTTGTGCGAAACAATCACAACAAACTCCATGAAATCTTGTATGGACTGATAAATGGCTGAGTATTTAACAATACTTCAGATATGTCTCAAACTGTTAAGAATAGCACAAAGTTGTACGATTGAAACGATTGATGATGTAGAGCTCATAAAGAGCTCAAATTTCTCCAGCGACATTATAAAATACAATGCGGCAACAGCTGATTGAGGGCATTAAGGACACACTACATGTGCTCTGGCAGCTCTGTTCATTTGAGCTAAAAAATAACATAATATGTGGATTGCTTCCAATATTAGCCGATTACTCAGCATTTATTCACCTGCTAACTACATAACATACAGAATTATTTGCGTTTGTGGGTCTTGGGAAGACTCTGTACCCGTAATGAATCCACTGGCATGACTGATTACAGAATTTCCATTTCACAAGTTCTCCTTGTCCTCCTTGTCCTCCAATGGCAGAAGTAATGCCAAAAGCGATATTGAATCTGTCTGTATGGGTATTAATACAGGCAGGTGTTATACAAGGAAATAAAAGACTATTTCATTTCTTTGTTGCGTCTTGTGATTTTTTTAAATGCTGCAATCCGTGTCCAAATTTTTTGCACAGTCTCCTTCAGTGTGGGAAATGGCTGGATACAAAGCATTAATTGCCTCTACTATCTCCTGGTAAACCACTTTTCTATCCTGACTA
The DNA here is from genome assembly GCA_025728095.1 of Prietella phreatophila. Lineage (NCBI taxonomy): Eukaryota > Metazoa > Chordata > Actinopteri > Siluriformes > Ictaluridae > Prietella > Prietella phreatophila. Next base: position 4,187,559 of record JAOUWY010000030.1, read on the forward strand.
TTCAGGTGGAACCCAAATATGACATTTGTGGTATATTTTCTTTCTTCCAACTCAGTTCTAGGGTTTGTTTTGGGTTCCAGAGGGATTTTTGTTTAAACAGAGAACAATTAGATGTCATCACTTAAACAGGCTAAATACCAAAACACACCATTTAGTAAATTTAGAGTAGCTGTAACTGGGTGTCCTTGATCACAGTGATGTTAAATCTGTTAGCACGGACTCCACAGCTAATTAAATGGATTTTTGTTGTTGTTGCTTTTTTTTCTGGACTTAACAGAAATTGCATTATGTCAACATGCAATAGTCTTAGATATATAGCATGAATTTTTTTGCACTTCTTTTGGCTCAAACTATGGAAATGGGTTGTGGCTGAATAGTTTACAGAAATTCCACTCTTGCAACTGATGCTTAAGATTTACTTGTACAGTTTTACACAACTCCTACACTTCTCTTTTAAGTGTCACAAGTTAAAAGTGAAGTGTGAAGGGCTTTGCTCCACTAGGCCATATGTCTAAGGGTGGTAGATGCAGGTATGTTGGTGTTTGACCATGCAACAGATAACACATATCTAGAAGGTCCTTGGGGATCCCAACGCGACTAAACAGCATCACAAGATCCTTCATGGATGGTGGGTTTCCGTAGGGGGATCGCTCCAGGATATTGGGTGGCATACTGTAGTCTAGGATGACAAAGATGTATTTGTGGCCCGTACAGATTTTGGGAGCAGCCCTACCAGATCCATGCCTATCCGCTCAATCAGGACACCAACAATGGGGAGTGAGATGAGGGGCACCGGTGGGGGCTTCCGTGGTGCAGTGTACTGGCACTGGGGACACTGCTGGAAGAAGGCCTATGTTTCTACCATGCCAATCGGATCCCCTTGAGGAGATATCTGGGGCCAGGCCGACTGGGTCCCAGGATTCGACACGGACCCAGGTAAACATCTCCCCTCTCCCCTTTGCCAATGTCCAGAGTGGACATTGACCCTGAAGGCAGTATGGTTCTCTGGTTGCAGCCATTGCTGGGCCAGGCACAGCAGGGCATACATATGTGCCGGAGGGGTGGACGTGGGGCAATAGGCCCAGTGGTGAAATTCGTCCGCCACATTGATGGGAGACAGGCTGCAGCAGGTGAGTATCTCGTCTTTGAGAGTTCTGTAGTTGGATGCTTCGTCTGCCCGGAGGGCGTAATAAGCTTGTTGGGCCTCGCTCAAGAGGTAGGGCATGAGGATCTGAGCACAGTTTTCTTCCTCCAACTAATCACAGAGGGCGATGCGTTTGAACGTTTGTAGATAGACTTCAATGCCTCCTCACTGCAGAGCTGCAGTGATCAGGTACTGGGCTTCGCGGAAGGAGTGGGCAAGGGGTACCTCTGCGCTGGCTTATGGGCGCCTTTGGAGGTTCGATAACTCTTGGGTGGCAGCGCGGAGGCTCTGGCTCAGTTTCTGGGTCACTGCCTGCTGCTGGAGTTAGCTTTTAGTAGGTGTTGGAGTGTGGGGTCCATCTTCTTGGATCTCTTTCTCTTAAATTTTTTTTTATATGTTTCTTTTATTTTTATTTTTTGTAGGCCTCTAGAGTGTGGGAAGAGAGTGTCGGGGCAGTAGTGTTGGGGACAGAAGCTGCATTGGGGCAGTGACCAAGACCATGGAAGAGGTTCATAGGCACCTTTAAGTAGTGTGAGGAGGCTGGAGAGCAGTTTCTTCTTCTGCACCAGACAGAGAGAGAAAGAGAGAAAGAGATGAGCTCAGTCGCACATGCAACAGAGAACTTGCTCACAGTCCATCGTCTGCTGAATCCTTTTATACTCTGCTAGCATCTTCTAGATGGTGAGGAGCTGCTGCCGCGATTTGCTCCTGCTAGCCGTGTCTGCTTTGGCCACCCCACCCCGTAGCCATGTGTTCTCTGTGTGCAAGGTGCTGAAGTGGCGATGCCCCTTCAGCATGTTGCCGGCTATTCTGTGAGGAGTGTTGAGTATCTGAGGTGCGCGTGCTACCGGCCTGTCATCACAATAAGAATCATAAGTTTTTATAGCTTTATTCAGACAACCATCCTCAGCTTAAACATTAACATAACCACCTCTCAGATTATCACTTTCATTCTTGCCCTCTCTCTTGTCACCCCCTTATACCACCTCAATTCGCCACAACTTCCACTCCATCTCTCCTACCTCCTTAGGTTCCAGTATTGTAACAGCCCTACCACATCAGTACACCCTTTCTAATTTACAGCTTGAATCAGCCACAGATATTTTCCTCTCCTAACATTTTATCACTGGACCTCCAGTTCCCTCAATCTTTCAGAGCAACAACATCATCTTGCCCTGATCCTTGGATGTTAGATGTGCTTCAATGCAATAAGACAAAATTAAGGGCAGCTGAGAAAACAGGGAGGAAATAACAACTTGATACTGATCTCCTCTCATATCATTCTTGTCTATGAAAGCTTTCCTTTGATGTAACTGCTGTCTAGATGTCCTTTTTACAAGGGAAGGCTATAAGCACCAGAATGTGATTCTCGCAAGCTCAGTAACATGCACGCTTCACTGCTCGACCCTCTTCCTCATCTTTCAACCTCCTCTCTACGAGATGATGACTTTGCCACCTTCTTTGAAGAGAAAATCAACAAGATCTGCCAAGCTTTCCCTCCTATCTCTTTTACTACACTTCATTTCCTTTGGCAGCTTTCTCCTCTTTCTACAGAAGAGACTTGGCAACTTCTCTCATCCAGAAATCTCACCAGTTGTCTGCTAGATCTCATCCAATCCACAATGCTCAAGCCCATCTCCCAAGAATCTTCTCCTGTTCATCACTTTCAGAGTCTATAACTCCATTCTGAAAAAAGCCCATGCCTTGGAAGGTTTCACATCTTTCATTTCTCTCCAAATTTAATGAAATTGCTGTTTACTATTACTTGTCTTTCTGTCTCACACAAAATAACCTCCAGGACCCTAACCGTTCTATCTTCAAAGCAGGAAACTTTAAAGAAATTGCACTTGTAGCTGTTACGTAAAAGCTCTATGCTGCTATGTCAGTCAAACTGATTGTGCTCCTGATCCTTCTTGATCTCTCAGAAGCCTTTGAGATGGTCAGTCTGCACTTCTCACCAGCCTTGGAATTAGTGACCCAGCATGGTGGTGGTTTGCTTCCCACCTGCATGAATAGTATCAAGTGGCATGGAGGTAGGGTTAGTAATCTAATAGTCTGGCCAGGAGACTCTGGTAATCTCCCAGAAATGGAAATAATTAATACCTGCAGATTGTGATCAGCTCAAAATGCTAAGTAAAATAAATGGAAAAGTTTGTACATCTGAGTCACATTAAGCATTTTCATGTGAAATGATACACCATGGTAAGTGCACTGGAAATGCATAATTGTTACCTAGAGGTCTAAAGATAATATGCAAACTAAAACCATAAAAATACAGTAATTTGTACAGTAAAAATGCCATTTTTGTGGAAAATACAAAACTAACTACTAGTCATCATTAAACTTTTTTTGCTTTGACACAGTGCCCATATCATCTTGATATACGTTTAATATACACTACTTCCTATACACTACTTTCTTAGTTTATTGATATAGAAAGCATAGTATATATACACACAGAAATATTACAGTAGAATGATAAATGTCAACTGGAACAAGTCACAGATAAAATCAGAACATCTATTCTGTAGGTTCGATTAATATAAGAGCTAAAGGTGTCTTTTCTACCAGAGGCAAAGAAGAAGAACCGAGAGAGAGTGAGGGCAAAAGGTGGATTGATTAGGAATGCTCAAAACAACACCTACGAAGAACACAAAACAATTTTGTTCCAGTACATCGTGACACAAACTATACACCTTCAGAATTGAGACGCAGAGACAATGATATGAAACTTATCACCAACATCAACAGCTTTAATTTTAAAAAATGTATTGTATTATATTAAGTAACATTATTCATGCCCAAATCCTGACCCCATATACATGTACTCCATATACTTGGATTGTTAGATGCATAAACTATTTTTTCTTGAATTGGAATAATGTATATTAAACTGACCTACAAAACACCCAATCTCTATATTGCGGACATTAAATCATTGGGCTATGGCAGAATTAGAAAATGTATTTAATAAAATCTCTGGGAATTTGGTCACACTAAGTTGACAACCTGCCATGAAGGGGTTCAATATACCCTCATGTAGAATCTCCACTGGTCTCCCACAAGGCTCCACTGCTCTCCCAAAAGGCTCCTCTGGTCTCCCACAAGTCTGTGTGTTTGATTGTCTTCCATTTTCCCTCTCTACCTGCTCTCTCAGTGAAGTAATATCCTTGCATTTCTTTTAATACCACTGCTATACTGATGACACACAACTCATTCTCTCCTTCTCTCCCTTCTGCACAGATTCTGGTGTGTCTGGCGGACATCGCATAATGGATGGCAACTCATCACCTGAAACTAAATCCCAGCAAGACTGAATTGCTATACATCGCTAATGGTGCATCATCTCAGTCGATCGCACCATCAGACAATTCTAGTAATCTTGCTATACCTCTGATTTCTAGCTATCATTTTCTGCTTATGTCACTAATCTAAGTCGGTTATGCAGGTTTACATCATCAGGAGGACAGGGAATCGTTTCTGCCCATGGAGGCCATTCGATCAGGTGCTCCTTCAGTTCCATGTCATCTTAAAATTGGACTACTGCAACTAGCACGTCTTCCCCTGCATTCCACCCTATTGAGCCCCAAGATTTCCATAGCCCTATGTTTTCCCACATCACCTCATTGCAGTATATAATCTACTGTTAGCCCACATTAGATTCAAAATATTAATGCTTGCCTACAAAGCCAAAAATGAATCAGCTTCCACCTTTCTGAAGACACATTTCAAACCCTGCTCTGCACCATGTTCCCTTCTAGCTATATACAAGCACAGCTTGTGTTGATCCACCATCCCTCAAGACACAAGAAAAACAGGCATCAAGACACTTCGCTGTGCTTTCACCAAGATGATGGAATGAGCAACTCATGATTTTTCTGAACATCTGGGTCACAGGTTGTCATCAAAAGAAGACTGAATGGGTACCTTTTCACTGAACACTTGAGCACAACACTTAAAAGAACTCTCAACTCTTTGTTGTGCCATCTTCTCTTTAACAGCTTTATTGTATTCTCAGAACACAGCCTATTTGCACTAGCATGTGGAAGTGTTGTTTTTTTTTTTAATAAACTACAAAGGACCTCTGTCTGCTGCTCTGGAGATCTACTAAGTGCTGTAAAAATAAATAAATAAATAAAAAAGTTTCACCTTCCAAGTGTCCAGAATTGTTGACTTCCCAGCAATTAAACCCAAGGATACACTTCCGACTCAGCATAAAGCCCGAAAGGACCTGTTTTACATCCGTCTTGATTTGACAGCCTGATGGTCCTTTTAGACTAGACCACTACCTCAGTCTTACCCGTCCTTTTCATTTACTGTACTTTACCTGCTGTAACTAAGTCACTTTATATGAGTGATATTAAAAAATAAACAAACAAACATAAAAAAAAACCAACACAAAAACTAACCCTCTTTAGATAAGGCACTGCAATGACTCATTTTGCAACATTACACAATAAAGAGCAATATAATATCAACTGCTTAAGCACAATCCTCAAATGAAAAGCATATAGAATTCAATCGTTGAAGCACCTTTTTGCAAATACTAAGTACATTTGTCTTTAGTTGGCATTTAGATGTATTGAGTAAACCTTGGTGATCACAACAGATGACATTTTTGATTTTTTTTACTAGTACAATTATCCATATGACCAATGCTGAATACAGTGCCTTGCATAAGTATTTACCCCCCTTGAACTTTTCCACTGTTGCAACAGTTTAAGTATCAGGCATGCATCAGACATGGTCAATATCCCTAATGGTAAGGGGGAGAGAGGGACATTGCAGAAAGATGAAGGCAAAGACTCAGTTATTTCAAATGACATACGTGCCACAATTATAAACCATATAAACCAATATAGCTCACTGGGATAGGCTCCAGGTTTCCCTGTGAGCCTGAAGAAGGAGTAAGTGGTAGAAGATGGATGGATGGATGGATAAACCAATATAAAGCACCTAGCAGAGGCTGGTCAGAGAGTGCAGGCTCATGTGAACATTTTATAGACATTCAGAGTGAAATCTTATGTGTAATTATAATTTATTTCAGTCAACTCGGTTCATATACATCTTCTACCGCTTACTCCTTCTTCAGTGTCACGGGGAACCTGGAGCCTATCCCAGGGAACATCGGGCACAAGGTGGGGTGCCAGTCCAACACAGGGCACAATCACATACACACTAACACACCCATTCACACACTACAGACACGTCATGTCTTTGGACTGGGGGAGGAAACCCCCACAGCATGGGGAGAACATGCAAACTCCAGACACACAGTCCCGACGGGAATCGAACCCCAGACCCTGGAGGTGTGAGGCAAACGTGCTAACCACTAAGCCACCGTGCGCCCCCGATGCATATACATGTATACATGTTTGGTTCCATTTTACTGTACGTCACTGTATTTACCTCATAGGATTGAACGGCTACCTAAAGCTGGTGGCAGAAAAGCAGTATTCACTCCTCAGAAAGAGAAACAAAATATTAATATGGTAAACAATACCAAACAATGCAATCAAGCTAGGTATTACACCCGAGTTCTAGCATGACCCCTGACTCTGAATTTTGTGTTCACTGCCTCATTTCACATGATATTACTGACAAGATTAGCATTTCATTGCAAAGTCTTGCCAGCTTCATAGTTGTGGATCAAACAGCCTCCAGAGTCCCGTTTGTTACAGCATCTTTCAGAACATCAACTCTGTAGATGCTCTGAAAGATACTGAAGGTGCAGGAAGAGGAATCCCAAGAGCATAAAACACCACTACAAGCTAGGTTTAGAGAAGAATAGTGACAGCGTATGTACAGTAACACCTCATCAGTGTATTGTAATTATTTATACCTGCATAACATCATTGTCAAGTATAACCTTCATATGTTTAATTGAATATAAATCAAGGTCCATGACACATGTTTTTACTGCATTTATGCAATGCCTTCCATAAGTATTCACCCCTTTTGAACTTTTGCCACATTCTGTAGTGTTACATCTTGGAACTGAAATGAACTTAATTGGGATTATGTGACACGAGCTCAGGGTTTATGATCATCAGCCTCGACCCCATGTCTCTGCTGGCAGAATGGGTGCAAGGACATTCAGATGTGGAAGTTTTTCATTTTTATTTAACTTACTTTTATGTCCTGTTTAGTTCTCTTTGTACTGACTGCTGGTTCTTCTTCACAATCCAGTAAACATACACAGAAATGAATTTCATACTTTTTTGTTGTTGCTGACATTGGTGTTTGTGTGGCATTAGATTTGACATTTGATATTCCTGTAATTGGCTAGCTACAGAGCAAATTCCCTTTACTGTAGAGTGAGCAACTGTCTCAGTGATAAACGATTGTACACCATCATAGCGACACTATTCTTTAGCATTTTGACAGTCCTGGTTTAAGCAATAATAAAGGCTCATTTCATTTTGGTGGCACTGATTGTATTCATTGATGGAATTGTTTCATTATTTAAACAAAAGTTAAACATTTGGAATCAGTTCTGGCCGTTTGCTTGTGTAATATTGTGTTTCGTTACACAATTACACCGATGGGTGCTCATATATTGACAATGATTTGATAATTAAAACAATGTTTCCAAAAATAAAAAAAGTTTAATGAACTATAAAGCTGGAATCACCATTAAGTCTTATGAATTATCAAAGAAGAACTTCATGTGTTTGATTCTCAATAAAATGGAGCAATACATTTACACTAGAGAGCACTGGACAACGAGGCGGCATCATAAATCAAACATGACCTTAAACTTAAAGTCAGAGACACCAGGGATTAATTAAAACCCCAACAAAGTGCAGGCATACCAGCAATGGAAATTTTCATCACATACAAGACCGTCCACTCGAGTGAGAACGAGTGTTTGAAGAAAGAAACACAGAGAGAGAGAGAGAGAGAGAGAGAGAGAGAGAGAGAGAGAGAGAGAGAGAGAGAGAGAGAGAGAGAGAGA
>JAOUWY010000030.1:4282554-4294028 GCA_025728095.1 Prietella phreatophila
CACTACTTGTATTGTTCTCTGCTTGATATATCGCTTTGCTTATTGTAAGTCGCTTTGGATAAAAGCGTCTGCCAAATTAATAAATGGAAATGGAAATGGAAGAGTCATCAGAAAGAAACCTTGTGACCTCATCACAAAAGTTAATGTCTGATGTATGCAAAACAATATCTAGGTTAACCTAGAGGCATGTTGGAAACATGTGCTGTAGACTGCTGAAGTAAAACTGGGACTCTTGGTCCACAATCTCCGAAGGTAGGTTTGGAGGGGAAAAAAAGAGTAGCATTTGATATGGGAAACATTTGAGAATATATGTAGATAGAGATTAAACATGCTATGAATGCTAAAACAAGAATAGAAAAAGTCTTGAGAGCTGACTACAAGAAGCATTTGCAAGCTATGATATTGGCGAAAGGTGGTGTTACCAAGTACTGGCTTAGTAGCGCATCCAAAGTTTTGCACAGTTATTACTATTTAACTGTGCATTGACAGAAAATGTTCTTAAAAAATGTTTGCTGCAGAGGTTGTGCTTACTTCTTTTCACTTCAAAAATGAACAGAATACATAATTTGGCTGGTCATACCTTTGGATACATTAAAGGGTAAAATGAAATGAAAAAAAAAGAGTAAATATCATCCATCAAACATGTCCTTTTTGGCGTTCCTTTAGAGTAAATCTCTGAAAACATGGTTTTAAATGTTGAATCATATGCTTGATGCTAAACATTTGCCACTTCATTTGATAACCATTTCCCAATTATTTCAAACGCAGTGCAGACGCTCTACTAATTCAAATTTCTGTGCTAAAATGTTGCCTATAAAAAGCTGTTAGCAGCTTCCATTATGGTCAATAATTAAGCATAAAAAAGGCAGAGTGAACAGGAAAAAAAATGTCACTTCAGTTTCTATGGTTGGGGTTAAGTGAGGAGCTAGCACAAGCAGATGGCTAATTCTTCTTCATACATGAGGTCAGTTAGCATCAGTTATACCCAGTGTGGCCCCACCCAGCACAAAGCACTCAGTATAAAAAAATAAAAATAATAATTCAGAAATCTTTCCCCTGAAAGGGCCAACATTGTCTTCTCATTTGCAGTCTGTAGCTATAGCTAAACATATGAAGCTTATTATAAAAATTAAACAATATGTCAGAGGCTTTCGTGGAGCGATTCCAACTAAGGACTATAAGAAATATTCAAAGTCAAGGCACATTTCTATCCAAAAAAATATCAATACAATTTCAAAAATTATAGTTATATCTATTACCAGTGTCACATGTAAGGGAGACGTGTTTATGCTTTAATGGAGTTAATATCAACACAATATTATAAGTTGATTTTCCTAAAATACTGTAGTATATCCCAAAGTCATTTATTCCTCATACTCCACATCACTTTTATTTTATTTTATTTATGAAAAAAATAAAATAAATAAAGACCAGCACATTGTCTTAAAAATGTTTTATATGTTTATAGTTCTTTAATATTGTGGAATGTCTAAGAAACAAATGATCAGCAGCTATAGCACTAGTACAAATCTCAACGGACAAAAATTGCAGCTTGTCATGTTATGAGAAAATGCAAAGCGCATACTTCTGACTGGTACAAAGCACTGACACTGGAGACTCCTTCAATCAATGTTAAAAGGAAATGTACCGTGTGAATGGGTGCACTTCTTTTAATCAGTTTTGTGCCAAGACCACCATGAACATCTTTGGAAATAAACTGTTACTATAGAAATTATAACATTTGAGCAGGTGTATTAATATAACCCTGTTGTCATGATTCCCCCGTGCAACAGCACGCTTTGAGCGTTGTTGCTCATGCAAGGGCCACTTCCGGGTTTACGTCATGTCTTCGTCCCGTCTTGTCATGGGTCACGTGTGTTTTGGTATTGCCCACAGCTGTTAGTGGTTTGGGGCTAATCAGGCTGGGGTGCATATATACCAGGTGCGGTGCTACACATGGCATGGGTAATTAAACTAGAGTTAGTCTTTGTTCTTGCCAAGTATTATAGTTCTTGTTCATGTTTCCTAGTGATGTTTCATAGACCTTGTGCTTGTTCCATGTTGTGGTCTAGGTTTATGCTAGTTAGCATAGAAGCTAAAGCTAATAGCGTAGCATAGCTTAGCTTCTAGCCTAGAGGTGTATAGGTTAACTTAGAGCTGTATAGACTCGATGTAGATATTGATATCGAGAGGCTTCGTATAGACATAGTGAATGTCTTCATGCTATGTTATGTTATTAGTTCATGTTCATGTTCACAGTTATAGTCCATGCCTTGGTTTGTGTTTAGTTAACAGTGTTCATTGTTTGGCATGTGCTATGGGTTCTGTCTTTGTGTTTCTTTTGTCTGCGCTCTTCTGTTGCGAATAAAGGGTTTCGTCCATACTGCGATTGCAGGTTTCCTGCTTCCTTCCCATCACGTCTCGTAACACCTGAGATTTGGTAATCATACTTCTTTCTATAGAAAAAATAAAGTGTCCCAAAGTATTTGGAAGAACATGAAAGATATTACAAAAAAAAAAAAAAATCATATATTCATGACAATGCAGACTAATTCAATAATTTATCTGTAGCTATAATGTAAAAATTGATATAAACTATAACAAAAAATAAAATCACAAATGTATTAAGGCTTAATTCACGAAGCATTTCAGAGCCACACAAAATTCCAATTTCCAGCAACATTTTGGTCACTGCCTCTGGCTAGTTCCCAAACCACACACTCGTGTACTAAATAGTATGTCACAACAGCATGGAAGTACCATTTAGTACAGCAGCAGGAGGCTCAAGACTGTAACACACACTCCCCTGTCATCATTTATTCCCCATTCTCAGTTTCACTTTCTCCTTTACAACATCTCTTTTACACCTCACACATTAATAAACTGTACCAAACCACATACTAGTGTACCACTGAATATTTCACTAATCTGTAAAACCTGTACAATTTAGCCATCATATTTATTTACCTAGAACACTAGCTATTTAGCAGCCACAACAAAGATTTCAGCGATACGTTTGGTAATATCCTGTAAAGAGGAATTAACCATCTATACAGACAGAATATCAGAAATTATGTTGAATGCTACAGCGCTTTTGGCTTGACATGAACTATCCTAGAAATAAAATTTCACATTTATTTCAAATTGATTTGTACATTTTTGATGTGAGTTAGTCAAAAGCACTTGGTCTGTAAGGCTGTAGACCACACCTCAGAGCTGTAGTTATGAGGAAGGAACATAAAAAAGGTGTGAATATTAAATGATTATGATGCGTATGACATGAATTATGACAATACAGAACCAACTAACAAATTAGCACCAGACTCACTAAGCACATCACAAATATTTGAATATAAACATTATTCATATGTTTTAAGGGTATAGGTTTCCTTTAATAATCTTTCTATAATACAGTAATATCATAATGAGGAAATATCGGATAATCATTCCTGTATTCTACACCTCCAATTCCAAAAAAGTTGGGACACTGTGTAAAATGTAAATAAAACAGAACAATGATTTGCAAATCTCATAAACCCATATGTTATTCACAATAGAGCATAGAAAACATAGTAAATGTTTAAACTGGGGAAGTGTAGAATTTTAAGGAAAAAATATGGTAATTTTGTAATTTATGGCCGCAACACGTCTCAAAACAGTTTGGACGGGGGCAACAAAAGGCTGGAAAAGTAAGTATTACTAAAATTAAACAGCTGGAGGAACATTTTGCAACTAATTACATTAATTGGCAACAGGTCAGTAACATGATTGGGTATAAAAAAGAGTATCTCAGAGAGGCGGAGTCAATCAGAAGTAAAGATGGGATGGAATCTGGATGGAAACAGATGTTGCTCTAAAACCTGTATATCAGCCTGTCAACTTTTTTGAGATGTGTTGTGGCCATCAAATTCAAAATTACCTTATTTTTTTCTTTAAATGGTACATTTACTCATTTTTGAACATTTCATATGTTTTCTATGTTCTGTTGTGAATAACACAAGTTTATGAGATCTGCAAATCATTACATTCTGTTTTTATTTACATTATATTCAGCATCCCAACTTTTTTGGAATCTGGGTTGTAGATATTCAACCAACTCAAATCTGGCTAAGGAAAAATCAACTACATAATTTCTTCATCATGCATGACCAAGCATATAATTATGATTCCAATTTCTGTGTTTGAATGTGAAAATGATTTTTTTTTTTTTTTTTTAAAACAAGATGCACATACTCTTTAATATGTGACATCAGAGGGCATTGGAAAGCTCTGACACTTCAGAAAACATACTTTATACTCTCAAAAATTGTGTTCAGGTTTAGTTGTTCCTTTTTAAAATTCCTCAATAAACAGGTGGATAAAACACCCACATTGTTCGGGGGTGAGTGAAGGAGGATTCCTTAAGCCCTTGTGCTCTGCTTTGCCAAGGATATTTGTATCGATCGAGCAGAGTGTCAATCACCCCGTTCAATAGACTATTTATGTACAGAGTGTCACCTTTGAAAAAATAGCCGAGATGAGCAACTGAAAAGGGCAACCTGATAACACTGAAACTTTAACCCTTTATTCTCTTTTCAGGTTAAATTTTTTTTTTACTAAATCAAAAAGAATGCTGATGATGAAGCAAAACATGAAGTGATTATTTAAATCCCATGTTTCTCAAAGGGTCCATGAAGTTGTCATGGATATGCAGAAACTAGCCTCAGACTACGATTCCCATCAGCCACTGCACCTAGTCACATGTCTTGTTTCACCTGATTCACATTCTTGCCTCATTAAAATGTTCTGCACTGCATGGTGCATATCGTTATCGCTGTATGCTAATTCCTGTTTCATGTTTATTGTGTCTTTTTCTTTGTAACTTATCATGATTTCTGGAGTTCTTGTTTTGTTTTGTGATTTATTAAATTTTCAACCTTAGATTTGTGTTTGCATCCATCTCAGCCTCACCACCATGACAGAACACAAGACCGGCACAATGGATGCATCAGTTTTTTTTTTTCCACCCAATAGAACATCCTGGACTACCTGGGGTTGGAACCAGAGGGGAAGTGATCTTGGGTTAGGGCCACAGAAGCATGGCTAGAAACCATGCGCAAGATCTTTCCCCACCCTTCCTCCATCCCTCTCCTACTGTGGTTCTCTCTCAACCTGCCAAATCAATGGAGAATGGTGCTTATCCTCCCTGGTCAGCTGAGGACGCCTCCCATCCTCCCTGTTCAGGTGAGAACCTCGCTCATCCTCCCTGTTCAGTTGCGGATGTCGCTCATCCTCCCTGTTCATCTGAGGAAGTCGCTCGTCCTCCCTGTTTGGCTGAGGATGCCGCTCATCCTCTCTGTTCAGCTGAGGACGTCGCTCATCCTCCCTCTTCAGCTGAGGACATTGTTTAGTCTCGCAATATGACTGAGAACTCCTCTGTGTCTCCCTGTTCTGCCTTACACATCACCTCACCAGGCTTCTCTTCGAACATGGCTTCGCCTTCCTGCTTGACTAAGGCCATTGCTTTGCCTTCCTGCTTGGTTGAGTACATTGTTCTCCCTCTTTGCTTCGCTGAAGGCATCACTCCATTTCTCTGCTTTGTGCCACTTGTCTCTTCCCCTTCTTACTCCACAGAGGACATCGCTCCCCCCTCATGCTTCATGGAGTGCATTGCTCCCCCCTATGGCTTTGCGGAGAGCATTGTTTTCAGGGCTTAGTTTCTCCTGCTGGCTGTGCAGTGACCTTCACTCCATGCTCTAGCCAGGTCGGGGCGATTGTGTCATCTCTCTGCGGTGTGGAAGAGACAGCCCCACATCTGTACCCAGGAGAACACATCAAGTATCCTCTTTCTGGACTCGTGAGGGATGACACTTATGTGGACTTTAAAATGCTTAAGGACATCTGGTCTGGGTATCCAGGACCCCCTCCAGAACTTATTACTTACTTCAGGAGCTGCGCATTAAGGGAGGGAGGGGGTTCTGTCACAGATATGTGGGAACTAGTCTCGGACTACGATTCCCATCAGCCACTACACCTTGTCACATGTCTTGTTTCACCTGATTCACGTTTTAGCTCATTAACACGTGAGTGTGTGTGTGTGTGTGCGTGCGTGCGTGTGTGTGTGTGTGTGTGTGTGTGTGTGTGTGTGTGTGTGTGTGTATAGTCTCGTTGCTCACTGCAAGGGTTGTCTTGCATTGTTTTGTCTATTTATCATTGTCACATTATGGTAATTCTTTTTTCATGTCTATTGTATCTTTTTCCTTGTACCTTGCCAGGTTTTCTGGAGTTCTTGTTTTTGTTTTGTGACTTATTAAACTTTCAGTGCTTGAGTTTGCATCCGTCTCAGCCTCACAAACATGACAGAAGCATAACCAGGGTTCTGCAATTTTAATTTTAATTTGTAACAGTGGTGAAAATCAAAACATATCATAATCAAATTTGTTTTATTTATTGTTGAGTTGTCATAGTTAATCAGCACATTTATCTGGTGTCTTGATTTAATCTAAACCTGATTAGCTAAATAACAAATCAGCTTATCAATGATGTCAATTTGACTAGTTTTGTAAAAATATGTTGGGTGAGTGGAAATTTCAGGATAAAATGTTCTTTGGTTCCAGCACATGGTCAATATACAGTATTAGTCAACATAAAATAAATAAATAAATAAATAAAATCTGCTTAATATTTGAATCACTGGATCGATTATTTAAGAATACTTTATTTATATCAATTTATAAATTAAATTTTTTATTTAAAATGTCTGTGAACCAGTGAACTAATCTATTACTGACCTTATTATAGTTAACATGATTTCTTATACAGAGGATAAAATAACACTGATGACAAATATTATCTAATTAATATTTTCAATCAATTAGATGAAGAAAAGATTAAAATTACATTTGAAAATTATGTTACACCCAGGAACACTCTGAATAGTGAAGAGGATTAACAGTGAGCTATGACCCAAATCAGTCAAAAGCATCAATCACACAAAGTTCTCTCTGTGTGTGTGTGTGTGTGTGTGTGTGTGTGTGTGTGTGTGTGCAGGAATATATTACGCCTTGACTTTTTCTAATGTCCGTGTCAACAAATCTTAGTGAGAGTGAGGATAAGAGGACATCAGAGATACTAAGTGTCTCTGTGCCAGACGTGTCTTTAACCAATACATTCATCCTAACTTGATACAATATTGTCTAAAATATACAATCTTTGTGTTGTATTTCTCCTACACCAACTAAACGTGCTTGCTCATTGCTGAACCAGAACATTAAGAGGTGGAATCAGACCTGACTCACCTCCCATGTACCCGTTTCATTAGCCTTATACTTGCAAAGAGTTTTTGGAAACAGGGTGAACATGCTCAGAAACTCCACACAGACAGTAACCCAAGATCAAGGATATTGGAACAGTACTAAACTGAACAAATAATTTGTTTGCATTTACATTGTGGGAAAAAATGAAAAGACGAGATTCTAGTGGCTGGGGTCGGATCTAGAGACCAATGAAAACATGGCATGGGAGATGTTTGATCAGGTCTTCCTGCCGTTCTGGTTCTTTGTTGAGGGCATGACTCTAATGGAAGCCTTCTTCTGTGTCACAGAACAGTGTAAGTGGTGAGAATCAGGATTGTTCATTTACAAACCCATTCAATTATATATCGCTCAGGTTCCTATGTACACTCCATTGCTTTTGGTGCTCTTGAAGAAGTCTTGCATGTGTTTCTGCAATTCATCACCTTTTACCTTATGGTAAAGAGGGCTAAGGTTTGGTTGATTAGACTCTTTGTCTAATCAACCTAACCTAACCCTTCTTTAAAACAAACAATGAAATAGGTCCAGAAGACATATTTATTTGAGCATGAGGGGCAAGAACTGCAACCTGTTTAGAAGCCCAAGTGCTGTTGCCCCTGGTTGCTGGATTAAATCTAGAATGCTAAAGAGTTATTCAGTTTGTCCCTTTGGTGAATCCCTTAAAGGCTATATGTAGACCTCTATAACTGACTGTTCTCGTTTCAGCGGGGGTTCCAAGTAGATTCCCATTAGGAAGGCAAAAGCCATACCTCTCCAAAGAACCCTTGAAAATGGCAATGTCTAGGTTCTAGTTCTTTCAGTCTGACAATTCACAGCACAGGCATGTAGATTCTTGTGTTGACCTTTGGCTGTCTGAGTGTTGACCATGAATATGAATTCACCCATACTATCTGCTGGTGTCCTGACCCTTATAGTAGTAGGGTGCAAGTCTGCAAGGTCTTGAAAAGCTCTCAAATATGTCTGACCCCAATCTTACTGTGACCTTACCTGTTTTTTGGGGGTTTTTAGCCTTTTTCCCTGCAATGATGCCAAACCTTTAGCTCAAATAGACACTCTGCAAATGCATATTGCCCTGAATCGAGAGCAGCAGTGTGTCTTATGCAGTGCAGATCAAATTTGAAATTCTGTTCCACATTAACAGAGAATGACATCATAAGGTTTGGAGTCTGTGATTTGGTATGCCGCCATTTTCAACTCAATGGTCGCTTAAACTCGGTGCTCGCCCACTGAAATAACACTGAGCCGGTTGAAATATCAAGATAACCATCGTGTGCGTGTGTGTGTGTGTCCTGACAGGTTATCTTTCATCTCCTGTGCTACAGTTTTCTTCATTCTACATCCTTGCAAGATGCATTCCACATCAGTTCGGCAGAGAGAGAGAGAGAGAGTTTGCAGTCCATAGTACGTCAAACAGCCACTAATCAAATTTTCATTCTCTTTCCTCACAGTTTGATGTGGAGTAAACTTTTCAGCAGCCACACAGTCACATCCACAGGAGTGAGGACAATGTAGCTGAAGCAATTTCCCTGGAGATTTACACACTCAGTTTTTCCTTCAATTTAATTCACTTGCAAAGTAAAGGAAGGCAGCTCCATCAGATGACAAGATGAAGGAATAAAATGTAATCTAATAGTAGAATTTTAATATTTCAAGTTTCTTATTGCTTGTGTGTTAAGGGTTTCATTTAGCATTTTTGAAAATGAAACCGTATCAGATCAGAGCAATGGCTTCTAAAGTCATGCTCCTTGAGTCTGTAGTGACTGACTTTTTTGAATCCCTCATATAACGCTCATAGAATCCTAATCTAACACTCATCTAACGGTCATGACATTACTTGGTCAGCACTTCACTTGAGTAATGGAACGATCCTTAAGATGACCAATGGGACTTAAGAAAGGGGAACTAGGCATGAGAAAGACATTTTCCTTTATTGTTATGGTCTTTTAATGACTAACACTTGATACTGGCAGTTAATACACTCGTCTGTGTTGTTATTTCCCTCAGCCAATCAAAACACATGGTAATAGATGGGCATCAGTGAAGAGTAATTGAGAAATACACTTTGACATGGTTCTGAATGAATTAATGTTCTGATTTAATAAAAGCAGTCCTATACAGTGCATCTGGAAAGTATTCACAGCGCTTCACTTTTTCCACATTTTGATATGTTATATGCTTATTCCAAAATGGATTAAATTCATTATTTTCCTCAAAATTCTACAAGCAATACCCCGTAATGACAACATGAAAGAAGTTTGTTTGAAATCTTTGCAAATTCATTAAAAATAAAAAACAAAAAACGCACATGTACATAAGTATTCACAGCCTTTGCTCAATACTTTGTTCAAGCGCCTTTGGGACCAATTACATCATCAAGTCTTTTTAAGGATGATGCTACAAGCTTGGTACACCTATTTTGGGGCAGTTTCTCTCATTCTTCTTTGACCTCTCGAGCTCCATCAGGTTGGAAGGGGAGCGTTGGTGCACAGCCATTTTCAGATCTCTCCAGATATGTTCAATCGGGTTCAAGTCTGGGCTCTGGCATGGGCCACTCAACGACGTTCACAGAGTTGTCCTGTAGCCACTCCTTTGTTATCTTGGCTGTGTGCTTAGGGTCATTGTCCTGTTGATAGATGAACCTTCGCCCCAGTCTTTATTCACATTGCAACACAGTGAAATAATTTTCTTCATATATTCCAGCTTGTTAGGAAGTTGGGGGGCATAGTGCAGGGTCAGCCATGACATGGAGTCCCTGGAGCAGGGAAACTATGCGGGGGGCACACATGAATATAATCATGGAAAATCTCTCACAACTTTTTTTTTCTTTTCCATACAATAATGCCTGAATCCATTTTACATCTCAAGTTATGTTTACTGCATTTGGCAGACGCCCTTATCCAGAGCGACTTACATTTGATCTCATTACTAAAACTGAGCAGTTGAGTGTTAAGGACCTTGCTCAGGGGCCCAACAGTGGCAGCTTGGCAGTGCTGGGATTTGAACTCACAACCTTCCGATCAGTATACTGACATCTTAAACGTCTTATTTAGTGACTCTTTGGCAGTGCTTTTATTTGAACTTACACTACTAGAGAACCTAAGCTGCAGAGCTGTACTGGTCTGCTTACAGAGTTTTTTAAAGTACAGAACATGTCAGTAGGAATTATCTTTTTTTTTTTTGTATATCCAGTAGCCCCTGAAATCAGATTTTCCCTGCAATGGGACAATAAAAGAGCTGAGACAAAAAAGAGCAAAGGAGGTTATACACCAATGTATATGTGACATACAGTATACTGTATATGTTCCAAACCTGACTGATTTAATGACTCTGAATTTGTGTTCCTATTTTTTACTCTTTATATAAAACTGGCCTTCTCAGATTGACCTGGTGGGAAATTATAATATACTGTTCTCATTTTGAAATTTTTTTTTAAAAAAGACCTTTGCTGGTAACTAATGGCAACTAACAGCTGAAAGAAAGTCAACGTCCCATGGCGTCTCTCACACCATTTACACTAATGGCCTAATCACATTACGAATTTTTAATGCAGAACAAATATAAAGCCTAAAAATATCTGTAACAATCATCACTTAATATGTGAAGAAACTTTCATGGTTTCTGAAGGCTATGGGACTTTGAAAGTCCTTTTACCTTTCAGGTAAGAAAAAAAAATTCTTCTGGAGCAAGATGTGTTTTAGATGTAACAGGCACATGGAGAAATCATGTGAAGGATTTTCTTTTTTTTAATTTCGAAAGCCCAACTTGAAGGCATTCTTCATCAGGATATAGAACATTGCTGTTCAGTAATAAAGGTTTTCAGCTGCACCGTACTGTTTTTTCCTCAGTATTCTTATTTTTCTGACCTGTCAACCACTTCAAAATTTCATTAAAATTTCAAGGACATTTTGTTAAAGCGTGTTGCTATGGGTCAGATGGTGATGTTTTAAAAAGAAATTACAGGGTTTTTTTCAGGATTAGGGACTGACATGGCTTTGCATTTTACTGGATATTACATGCAGATAGTTACTATTTAACAAACAACAACAGAAAAAAAAAACAATAGCCAACAACAATATAGATGCAAGTATTAACAACGTACAACAATAATAGTGTAAAGGAAAAGTAATCCACCCAGTGAGACTAAGCTTCTTTTTTTAGTTTATTATTTATTTAAATGTCCTT
>JAOUWY010000030.1:4524048-4535310 GCA_025728095.1 Prietella phreatophila
GTTCAATCCGCTTCCATTAGCCGTCTATCTTTCTGCCCTTTTCAGTTCTGAGCTGTTTGAGTCTAGCTGAGCCAGTCAGGTCAGGTCATGTTCTGATAAAGTGTGTAAGTAAGGACTTTTTCACCCGATACTGCAAACACACAACAACCTTCAACTTGAGTCTTGAAGTTCACTAGTTGCCTGGCTGTTGCTGTGCTTTAGCTGCACAGGAAGTGGACCTGCAATGCCCCAGGTGAATAATGATGCTCTGAGAAAGACACCGACTCAGGATTTGCTCTTCTGCAGACTTTATTATAAATGTTCTGTATGCATCCCATAGAGAATATCTTTATTATTGAAAAGGGGAACATGGACAAGGAAGAATAGGTCATGCCATAAAAAAATAACATACCTTATACAGTAGTGCAACCAAATTCTCAAATCTGATTGGTCAGAAGGTGTTGATTATTGTTGATGTCCTTTAACAGCAGCTCTGACATGTACATTTCTTATCAGTATACTGCCCACTGCTACTTCTGTGCAGATTCTTATTTTATTAAAAATATATGCGCATTTATGAATTTCTAAAATAACACCTGGGGTGATTCAACTAGTTCAGAGAATAGTGAAATGTTCAATTCTTTCTATAGCTGTACACTTTTGCCTTTCTCTGAGGAACTGAGGCACGTACCTATACTTAAGAGAGGAACATGGAGCGAAACGAGTGACGGAATCAGCATTTGCATTTTTAGAAACGTGGAATCATCATAACTTAAAGTAAACAGGTTTAGTTGGATTGATGTTTCTGCTCTGCAAACGTTTACTTCTCCTCTCAAAGCAGAAAGAGCAGAGAAGAGGAGAAAGAGAATGCCTGTGAATAGCTCTGAGGCAATCTCCATATGCAGACCAGAGCAAGCGTGAAATATGCATAAAATGCTGACAAACAAAAGATTAGTGTGGGTTTACTCCAGGCACTTGTTACACATTGTGTGTATAGCCATATCAGCGTTGTTTTCCTGAAAAAGCTTTTCAGAATTTCGTGGCCTTTAAAATAAATCCATTCATGTGTGTGCCGCATTTCAGTCTGAATAATGTGCATATAGCTAAAGGCTAGTGGATGCAAATTCCAGTGCTAATGTTAATCAGTATGAATGTGTTTTTGGATTAAAAAATAAATGTGAAACTGAAATATATTTGATTGCCCTGTTAAACATGGGATCTGGTTTGAGATCATTAGCCAAGATTGAATTAGTGTTACTGTATGTCACAAATGATTACTTTTGGAAATTTTTGGACACAGCTTGTAACATGTGGTTAATGCTTTGTAGAAAAATGCTAGAGGGGTTTCAGAGATCCATTTCATCCTAGATTGGCTCATTAACACCCTACACTCAAAAAATAAGAGAGATTAACACCAAATCCTCCTGAAGCGATGTAGTGCAGTGGAGTGAACTTCACACAGTGCTGATGGCAAATCACCAAACCTGATCAAAATACCAAACTCCCTTCTACCAAATACATTAAAGATTTTTTTTTAATTTCTTTATGAGGTCAATATCATAGACATGCTACCAAGAATACATTTGAATATTTACCTTACACATGTATATGGATTTATACTGTATACGCTGTATAACCATTACATTCGATTCCTAGCAGTGTCCTTCAAAGGGTTTCAAGGTGTTACCAGCAAACCTCAGGCTATGCTCAAAATGTCTCTGTACTCTGTATTCTTCATACTAGAAAAGCACTTTCAAGAAACTGAATGAGTAATTGATTTGGTTCAGTACATTCAGTCCAGCTTACTCAATATTTGCTTCATCCTGAGAGCAATGTCCCTGGTGTGAAGATGGTGGTGGTGGCATCATATTGGTGGGATGAATTTTATCAACTGGGAAACTGGAAAAGATAAATGGACCCAAATACAGGATAACCCTAAAAGAAAATTTGCTCCAGTCTCAAGGAAATTGGACACTGGAAAAGAGGTTCACCTTCCATCACAACAATGGCCCTAGGTATATTGCCAAAATTATACTGGAGTGCTTTAAGGCCAAGAACCTAAATGTGTTAGAATCACTGTCACATGTCTGACAAAGCTTCAGCATTTTTTCTTACAAAAAGTGGTAAAAATATCAGCATCCAGATGTGAAAAGCTGATCATGACATATCCCAGAAGACTTTCAGCTATATGAGTAGGCAAAATTAGTTCAATTATGTTTTGACCCATGGGGGTACTCATACAACCAACAGATGTCTTTCAAAAGGTATTTCAGTTCCAGGTTGAATGTGGAATGGTCCAAAGTGGTTGAAGATACCCCCCCTCCATTTTCTCTCCAATTTGATCAACTGACAGTCCCCACCACCAGCCAGTTCTAGCTTATTAGATGGCAGCTAAATAGACACTGAAGGCTAACATGTGCATTACCAATATGGAAGCCAGCCAACAACATTTTTGGAACTGCAGCTCACATTGCATCTCACCATAACACACTTGGAGAGAAATGCTATCTACCCTAATCCACATACATGAGTTATCAGTCCCTACATGTTTATAGATTTCCTCACAGATATATGCTGAAGGGCTACATGGAAAAGATGGAGACAGTCTCTACTGTTAGACCTACAGGGTGGCCTAACAAGATAGTTGTGTGTACATGGTGTTTAAATAAACACCCCATGCTGTACTATGAGTAATACAACATACAATTCTTGCCCGAGGTATTCCTATGGTCCCTTTCCATTAATAGATGGGTAATGGTTGAGAAATTAAGGGGTCAGTACTAATTATACAAGGCAACAGATGGCGCTCAATGTGGAGCAGGAAAACACTCTATGGATTGAACTAGTCATGGTAAACCTTGGAAGTAATTCAACTGTTAGATAAGGGAAATTAATGTTTTTATCTTTACTCTGTTTGTCAGTGGAGGTGTTTCCGGGGTTGTTAACTAGGTGCGCCTCATGAGAGAAGGATTAAATGTGTAAGATTATGCATGCTTGTTCACAGAGAAATAGAGCTGCATGCTAACGCTTACAGAACCATTGATTCCTAATAAAACTGTGAACGTTAGAAAAATAACTCCAGTAGGAAAAAATAAAGCTTAAAAACACACAGAGGCAAAGCTGCCAACTAGTATTACAGAAGCGATGAGGGATGTTAAACAGAAACAGTTTTCTATCCATTCCTATGAACTGGCTCTGCAGGAAGCATTTTCTTATTCTTCAGCCCCTGGAGTTTAAGGAAACAGCACTTTGAAGCTGTGTGTGGGATAAATAAATAAAATAAATAAATAAATAAACATTTCTGGAGATGTTTTTTGGCAATAAGGGGAAATATCCACAGCTTGGCTTTTTAAGCAACACTTACAGCACCATTGAAATGATGTTTGAGATGCGTTTAAGCTCCATTGAATCAGTGACTCTGAGCTAAAGCGTATTAGTGTGAATGCTTTGATGTTTATGACTACTGCCATGATGAAGTCTGGCTCCTTAACATTCATAGCTTTCAAAGTCTTATAAATAAGGCTTGTAAATAAGCACTTGATTTTCTGTATAGAATAAATGAACATCATTTAATCTCTAACTTCACAGAGTGGGAAATGGCAAGGCATCATCCCTCTTTCTTTATCTGCATACTCTCAAAAGTTTGGACCTGTCTTCAGATTGTACCAACAAAGGGCAAACTCTGGTGGAACATCGTGAAATTGTATGATTCAACTGAAGAAAATTTGGTTGTGTTTGGTTAACAGCTAATACACTAATCTCAAGGACTGTGTTGACTGGAAACTCTCCAATCTAGTTGGTTGGAAGGTGCTTTATTAATATCAAGATACAGAGCCAACATATGTCATTGAACTTTAACAATTCTGTCAAAAAGAGTCATCAAATATCCAACCAGAATTCTGCAAAAGCTAGTGGATGTCTACCAAAACTTACTAAGGGACATTCAACTAAATATTAGGTATTCTGTGTGTATATTTTTGACCCTGTATGTATAAGTTTGGTCCTGTGTTGATTACAGAATGTTTTATTTTTTTTTAAAGATATTTTGTAAAATCATTCTGCCATCTGGGTACTCTGGTTTCCTCCCCCAGTCCAAAGACAGGCATGGTAGGCTGATTGGCGTGTCTAAAGTGTCCGTAGTGTATGAATGGGTGTGTGAGTGTGTATGTGATTGTACCCTACGATGGATTGGCACCCTGTCCAGTGTGTACCCCGCCTTGTGCCCGATGCTTCCTGGAATAAACTCCAGGTTCCCCGTGACCCTGAAAAGGAGTAAGTGGTAGAAGATGGATGGATGGATGGATGGATGGTATCATTCTGCCCCAGAAAATGACAAGTTAAAAGAAATTATTGAAAGCCCAATATTGCCATCATATGCATGTCCATGATGAGTGTATGTAAACTTACGACAGCAACTGTAGCTACTATAAAGTGATAATACGAACTATTTTATTCCTACAATGTGGTCATATGTAATCATTGGCAAATTGTTCTGGTATAAGAGGAAGAAAACTCTTTGTAATGTGCTTTTATTGGAACTTCAGGGTGATAACAGTAACTCCGTTTTGTGTAGGGCAAGTATTTTACTCCTTACCTGGCAGAAAGAAGTAATGAGGCTCATATGGCACTGATTACACCTGGAATTATACTAATACTGTTGTGAATAACTCAAACACACACAGCTACATATGTAAACATGTCTGCAGACATTTAGTCAAAATGCAGATTACTTCCATCTTAAGTGCTTTAAGGTTTGTTTACTGTAAGACAAATGCTTTAAAATCCATCCAAATAGAATCAATATGAGCTGTAAAATCTTCCCAGACTTCATAAAAAGCTTTTGGACATGCATTTTCTTCAAAGTCTGTGCAGAATCGTATTAGCTCACTAACTTGTTAGCAGTTTCCCTTTCCCTGTCTCACTAGAGCAAACATCATTCTGTTTGATGAGCATTAGTGTCAGTGGTGATGAAGCAAAGCCAAGGCCTGGGAGGTCTGGGAAAATATAAGAAACACATTTCTAATGAGACTTTGGCATGCGCTACACCAAGGCTTGCTAGAGTATCTCACTAACACAGTTGCATTTAACAGATGGAAGATTCAGAGAAGTGAAACCCAGTCGTTCAGAGACTCAAACAAAAGTGTGATCAGAAAAGTTACACATGTGAATGATCATGTGTTCAGACAAATTATCTTTTACATTTAGTAGACTTATTTTAACATATCATGTTTTACATGGTTATTTTCATATTTATTTTTCCTGATTCATTTACTTTTGTGTACGATTTGTACAAGATTAGCTTTTTTTCATATTTTTTTTCCATAATTCATTTTTCTGATGATTTTTACATGATTCGCTTTTCACTGGTGGTTATTACAAATGATTCATTTATGCTCACGTGAATTTTACAGAAGTGATATCTTTGCATGATTAATTTAGATTCACGTGATTTGTACACGATTCACTTGTGGTCACATATGATATTTAAATAATTCATTTGTTTACATGTGATTTGTATATAATTCCTTTATTTTCATGTGACGCAGGTATGTACACAATTCAGTTATGTTCACATGATGTCTACATGATTAATTTATATTCAAATATGATTTGTACACAATTCACATGTGAGTTTTACATGATTAATTTATTTCCACTTGTGATCTATACTTGATTCGAATGTGCATAGGCACCTTATTGTTCTTCTACCTTTTCTGTTTTTATTCTTCTGCTGCTTCTTCTGCTTCATCTATTTCTCCTGGCTAGGGAGTATATGGAAGCCCATAGAATTGTCTGGTAGAAAATTCTGACATTTAGCACAGTGATTGGGGAGGGTCAAAGGAACATTCTGACCAAATTTTGGGCAAGTGCTCCCAATTCTTTAGCACCACCATTGGGTCCAATTTGGGTACATTTATAGTCATTACTTTTGAACCGTGTCGCCAAAATGTAAAAGTTGAGACAACACACCCTATGACATCAATTTCTGCCTTATTAGAATTTCCGCCTTATTAGAATTTCCGCCATATTGTATTGCCCCCAAAATTGCTGCTTGCAGCTGTAATTTTTATGTGTTATTTTTTGACACAGTTCATTTATTTCCATGTGTTTTTTGACACAATTTATTTATTTCCATGTGTTTTTTATGCAATTAATTTATTTCCATGTGATTAATTTTAACATGGGATATGATTTGATTTTGTGTGATTTAACTTTGTTTAAATGTGTTTTTTTTTGTGATTTACTTTCATGTGTGATTCGTCATTTTTAAAATTTATTTTCTTGATTTTCACAAGTTAGTTTGCACTGATTCATTTATTATGAAATATAACAAAGATGTTTAACAGAGGGATTGTTGTGGATGAAACAATGTTTCTTTTCCCATCATTTGAAAAAAAAATCGCACTTGGTGAATGCGAAGCTAAACATGTGTATTTATTTATTTTTGCGTGTGTGTGTGTCATTGAGGGACATTTGCCGATTTCTGTTTGAAACACGTCACACACTCTGACTTCTGCTTCTCATTTTGCACTAATTGAATGTCACTTGCGTTCTGGAATCGAGTCGTTTGCATGGGGATGAGATGAGCTGACCTTTGATTTTGATCATAATTACAGCAGAGATTGTGTCAAAATAAAAACTAATGACACAGTGATCTCAAAAATGTCACAAATAAAATAGATCAGAAAAAGCCTTCATAGTCATAAAATACCATTTTTAAAAATTTAATTTCCCTTGACCAAATTATTGTTGTAATTAGGCCAGTGTAAAACCTTCAATTTATTCCTCCTAGTTAAAGTCCTTTGTTGAGTTTGTAGTGTGTTTTGGATTGTCTTGCTGCGTGATAAAGTTCCTCCTGATTAATTCGGATGCATTTCAATGCAAACTGACAGACAAAAGGTTCCTGTAAACTTCTGAATTCATTCTGATGTTACCATCATAGGGTTACATTACAAGTAAAGATTTTTTGAGCCTATTCCAGATGCAGCCATGCAAGCCCAAGCCATGACACTACCTCCACAATGTTCCACAAATGAGCACCGACTGTTGTTTTGGGGGTTTTCTTCCCAATTCTCACAATGTTTCTGTAATCGGCCATTGCTGACCCATTTGGAGCCTGTTTCTCAGTACACCAGTGGTTTCTTTCTCATTCAGGACTTTCCAAATTCTTGTATCAGCTATGCCCAGTGTTTGTGAAATGCCTCTGGTTGATTATCCGTCTTTTTTAGCTTCAAAATGGATTGATTTTTTCCCATAGACAGCTCTCTGATCTTTATGTTAGCTTATCCTTTTGAACAACAAATGCAGTCTTCAAAGGTGCAATGAAGGCTTAAACCAAGAGTAGACTTTCAGATGTTCAGTTGATGTTCAAGAAACACCTGGCAGTCACATGTTCAAATATTTTTGCTCACCTGTTCTATAGCATTACAAAACATCTACATATAAATACCAGGAAATGCAAGCTGAAACTTTAAACTCTCTTCTGATATTCATCTTTTGATCTCAAACCCAAATGTCTTCAGTCTACAGTAAAAATAAATGATTTGGGCCTTGCTGTTCCGATACTTTCAGAGGGGACTGTAGATATTGAAACCACCCTGAACTTCTCCTATAACACCATGTCCCAAAGGCTTTAATTCTTCTTAGAACACAAGAACTTAAAAACATTATTTTTTATTCATTTATTTATTTTTATTAATGAATGGCATGTACTTATTATCCATTTATAGTTACATTTAACAATGTGGAACATCCATGAACTAAGTTAGTTCTTGTTGTAATTTATGTTAGAACAGTGATAAACTCATCAGCCTTTCACAGCTTGAGGAACAATAAAGATTAAACTTCTCTGTCCTGAAAATGTTGGAAAATTTAAAAGTTACAACTTCACCTCTGACACCAAATACTCCTTCCATACATGTTCTATAAACATCACTGTACAGAAAATTTTTCTCCCTATTTATGTTGCTCCAATGGAAACAGTAATGTATTTGAATGAGTGCATTAACTAGAGTGAATGTCAAAGCAGCTGTTCTAGAAAATGAATCGGCACATTCTGACCAATCAAAATCGAGAATTCGGTAATGCTGGTGCGCTATATCTATCTATCTATCTATCTATCTATTTATCTATTTTTCGATCTAGCACTGACTTCTCACAGGAATATTGAAAGTACAGCACAAATGAACAAATTAACAACAGAATTGCTGAACACATCACAAATATATCTATCTATCTATCTATCTATCTATCTATCTATCTCTGCACACACAGGATGTAAAGATAGTTTCTTTGCCATTTATAATTGAGTTTGTGATGTTGCTGTCTAGTCTTAATTCAACATGATTTATAACACTGAGAAGAACAAGAAGGAGGAGAAAAATATTACAGTGTTATATTAAGTGTTATACTTAGAACTCTATCTGAATGGAAAACACTCATTTGCAGGATTCTACATAGAGCATGTCAAAGAACAAACTGAAAATACTTTCTATGTCCTGGTGTAATTTGTAAACGAATGGTAAACAAAAACTAGATTAAAAAAATCCTAGAAATTGTTCACAATAAGGCTTTTAATAACAAGTTTGTGTCAGGTTTGGCTAAATAAAACACATCTTTATAAATTTAATCTTCACATGATTGTATATCCAAAGTTGTTTATTATTATTATTATTATTATTATTATTATTATTATTAATAATAATAATAATAATAATAATATAATAATAATAATAATAATAATAATAATAATAATAATAATAATATATTTTGTTTTTAACCAGTCTTTTACAATATAACAGAGATTTGTTTCAAATAAATTCTGCTCTCCTGCATGTGAAATGAAGTGCCTTGAATACACTAAGTGACGTCTGCATGACTAATGCTGTTACTAAAGATACAGTGTCTGTTGATGACGCCATCGCATCAAACCTTATAAACAGTGTCAGTAGTGTACCTTTCATGTCGCAGGTAGTGTGTGCAACCTCTATTCTCACTATAGAATACTCTCACTATAGTCTTCTCACTACAAATGTACAATACATCTGAAAGAACGGAGGACGCTGGAGGCATGCATAAGAAAGAGAGCAGTGATGTGTGTGTGGTAAATTTTTTTTTCTTTTTAGCACTGATATAAACTCAGAAAGAAATAACTGAAGGCACACCCTGCACACAGGATAAGTAAGATGCTGTCAGTTTCTGACAGGCACTGGCTCACTTTCTGGCATTCAAGATATGCTGTATAATATTTCTTTCACACACTCATTACCCGCTTCTCTGTGACTCCTTGTCCCATTCACAGACAGAATTCGACCATGCCCAGGTTGCCATAAACTGTATTCTTGTTGTTTCTGTGTTTATGTGAATGGAAAACTGTATTGTAACTATTTGATAAAGTGCATTAATGCAGGTGTGTTCCATCTCTTTGCTCTCACAGTCTCAGCGGCGTGTGACCTTTCACCTTCCAGACGGCTCTCAGGAGAGCTGTAGTGACAGCGGTTTGGGTGAGCCCGAGTCTGTTGGGGGTGGGGCTTTGCTTTCTAAGCCCCTCCCACTTGCACAGGAGGAGTTCTATGAGCAAGACAAAAGAACCGAGGCAGATGGCAACTCTGATCCGAACTCGGGTGAGTCCCAGACCAAACTGCATCAGATTTAAATAATACATTAAAACTAGTAAATGCTGAATATTTGTTTACTGATTTTTTTCTTGATGATCAGCTGATGATTGTTAGATTTTTTTTCCTTTTTACACTTTAATATGTGAAACTCAAATTTTCTTAGAAATATCGAACCCAGAGAAATTCAGATTATGTGATCTTCTTTCTTTCTCTCTGGACTCATAAATATTCACTAGTTGTGTAAAATGATGGCCGAAGCTAAAGTATGGATCCGACTGTTTTACACAACAAAAGCCATAAAGTGCCTTATTTGCCCGAGATTCTGTAGGTCACTGCATTACTGAATGTTTTTTATTCATGAAAGAATAAATCATTCACATCACACACTTGTAAACATGAGATGCAAGGAAGACAGAGAAAGAGAAAGGAGACTGCTTTTATTCCTTTCTTTATAGGTTCTCCTTTAATCAAGGATGACGTTGTTATGTTGCTTTAGTGCTTTGGATGGATGACAGCTTAAATGCACTGACCTTAAATGTTAACCCAGTGATTGACTAAAAGAAGTCGTTTAAAAAGTATTTAACTTTTTAGCCAAATTTAACCTAGGAGTTTAACGTTTCCTTGTGGAGATTGATTTTTTTTTTCTGCACAAATTTTGATAATTAGAAGAATTACAGTACTATGAAGACTCCCAGTGTGCTTTTACATAGTGTGCATAGCATTTTCCATCATAGTACTTCTGACCAAAGATTAAAAGTTTTTAAATTTTCAGCCTTAATGCCCCTCAGTTAAGCCCCAAGAAATTAAATAACCTATGAATTTTACTTAGACACTGACTCAGTACACAATCAAATAGATATGTGTTATGTAATTTGTTATGGAATTTACAGAAATAAATGGTGTGGCTTCAAATCAAGCCTGCAAAGTTGATTGTTTTTTTTTTTCTCTAGTTTGTGTGCATTACCCTAACCTTGGCTGCATCCAAAATCGTGTACTGTGACAGTACTTACTGCATTTGAAGCATTACCTACTACACAGCCTATTGAAACAGTATATATTAATCATATACGTGTAGTATGACTACAATCCCGGACATACTATGTCCGCCATGTTGGCATTGTCATGTGACCGTTGATGTCATGAACAAAAAAAAATCTTAAAGGGACCACCAGATTAAAGCAACCGCAAAATACACATCAGGAAAGTTAACTGAATTTGCAATTTAATGTGGGCGGGGTTAACAGGATGAGGTGAATTCATTGCCGTTAGCTTGGACAGCTAAGGCATGATGGAGATCACAAAAACAGTTTCAAACACTGTGACAACTGTTTTCTTGTTTAAACCTTCAACAAGTTAACAATTTTGTTCGGGTATTGCTAAAAACATCCTGTTTAACCAAGGTTTAATACTTAAAAGGAGCCAACAGGTTGTCTTCTGTGAGTCCTGATGCATTATGGGATTGTTGCCTCACATAGTGTCCATCGGCTCCATACTGCTAAATCTTGCCGGAAGCAGTACACCATCCGGGTATTTCTCACCTACTGATAATTTGAACATATTACCCGTCTTTACACTGGACTTCAAGCAACGTGGATTCTGTGCCTCTCCTCTTTTCCTCCAGACTCTGGGACCTTGATTTCCAAAGGAAATGCAAAATTTACTTTCA
>JAOUWY010000030.1:4684246-4694401 GCA_025728095.1 Prietella phreatophila
TATAGACTGATCATTTCTTTGTTAGTGGGCAAACGTACAAAATCAGCAGGGGATCAAATACTTTTTCCCTCACTGTACATATAAAGGCAACATCAGAGTCAAAAGGGGACACGAGTCAAAACAGACCAGTGACTAGATTGGGGAAGAAACAGATGAAAAACCAAAACAAAAGCACATGTATCGAGTTTAGTGCTCCTTGTGCTAGGATATTTGCTGCACATTCAGAGGGACATTCATGACAATTCCACTGTAAACTGACCTGGTGAGCACAGAATGATAGCTGGTCATTCTGGTAAGTATACCTTCCTTTTGTACTTAACTACATAGCTGCTTCTGGACCTCACTTCCAATGATCTTTTTGTACACATTCTTTTAAAGTTATGGTTAATGTTCCAAAGACAAAAGCCTTTTTGCAAAAATGGACTATTCAAGAGCCAGAATGTACACTGCAATTTCAGCTGATGCTAACATTCTTCCCAATAACAGGATGAGGAATTGAAACAGATGCCACAAATGATTAATGATTTTGCCAATACTTTATGACCAACCATCAGCAAACACAAACATGGATCTCTGATGCATGCCTGGAACTTATCAAACTACCAAAGAACCTTAAGCTCACTGACATGGCACATTAACAGCAGCTTGCCTAAGAAATCCATTGAATGTGAAGCTTACTGGGATATTTTGCTGGGCGACCTTGAAGATGCTGCACTTTGATGGAATCCTGCAGACACCATTCCATGTTGACTATGTGGTAACATCCGTCGCACTGACGATCACATCCAAAATCAGATGGTGCTCTGTCAATGTGCAACTGAACTGCTTGAGGAAGTATAGTGCCCTCCACTAATTTTGGCAGCCTAAGTAAATATGAGCAAAGAAGGCTGTGAAAATTTGTCTTTATTGTCTAATATTTTTATCTTTGTTTTAAAAAAAAGAAAATACTGTACTCTCATGCATATAAAACAATTGCAAACACAATGCAGGTTTATCAACAACAACAAAAAATATTAAATATATGTGTGCAACAAAATGCACCCCTGTGAATTAATATCAGAAAAAAAATATGTATTTGAAGTATATTACCATTGATATAAAATTTTTTAGTATACCTGGGGGACTAAAAACAGGACATTTTTGAACCATGACTTCCTGTTTCACGGGAGTATAAATCTGTATAAAATGATATAACACATAAGCCAAATTCCCTTAGTTATTTATAACAATGGGTAAGACCAAGGAATATAACTGTGATGTGTGGCAAAAGGTTGTTGAGCTTCACAAAATGGGAAGTGGCTATAAGAATATAGCAGGGGTGGCAAACCTGTAGCTTGTGAGCCTCATATAGTTGTTTTCCTGGTCAGCTGCATCTCTTCTATCCATCCATGTTTTCAGTGTTTACAATAATGAAATTTCAACTGTTCAAAAATGTATTTAAACAAATTTTTAAATCAATTAATATGCATATAAAACTATGCCGAATAATCATTGGGAAATATTTCTTAACAAACGAATCACAAAAACAATGTCAACCAATGAATCTGAACTGAATGGCAATGGCTGAGTCAGGGAAGCGCACAGCTAAGGGTAAATATTAAGATGAGCACAGAACATTTTTATCTGAATGGGAGGAATTGTATTTTTTTTGTTGAACAGAATGGAAAACCCTGCTGCTTGCTATGCCAGACTTCCCTGTCGCATTTTAAGACTTCAGATCTTGAGCGGCATTTCACTCACTCCATGTTACTGTCGGAAAGGAATTTCCCAAAGATTCTGAACTATGCAAGCACAAGTTAGATGCATTGAAACATCAGTGTGAGAAGCAGACTCAGTTTTTCTTCAGAAACAGAAACATTGGCATCATACCAGCTGGCCTGGAACATGCACGAGCAAAAAAAATATACAGTGATGGGGAATTTGTTAATAAGTGCCTCAGTGTTTCTATTCTTTCTCCTGAAAGCAGCCATTTAAAACATGCAGTTTCAGACTTTCAACTGTCATGGCACACAGTTGAACAAAGAATATCGGACGTTAACAACTCAATTGAAAATATTATATTCTTAGAATGAGTAGTGTCTGTATTTTAGCATTGCTTTGAATAAGTCTTCTGACATTCAAGATAAGCCACATTTGGCAATTTTTGTACTATTAGTGTCAGAAAACTGCACAATTAAGGAAGAGCTTCTGGACATTGTACTACTGAAAGATAGGACCCGTGGCACTAATCTGAAAGAGACATTGATGACTGTTGTGGAGAAGGCCAATCTGCAATTATCAAAACTAACAGCAATTTGCAAAGATGGAGCAGCAACCACATTGGAATCTGCTAATGGTTGTAGGGCTGTGTAAAACTTTTGACCGGTTTTCTGACTTTTGGATGTTTCACTGTTCAATGTTTGTATTGCTCTAAAAAGGTTCACTTAGACCACATCACAAAACCTGTGCTGGAAATTGTCAATTTTATACACACACATGCACTCAGTCACACACAGTTCAAAAATCTTATAGCTGACCTTGCTGAAGACCTTCCAAGTGATCTGTTTCTTCACTGCACTCTGAGATCTCTTTCAAAAGGTAATGTGTGTTTCTTTTTTATTTTTTCGTTTGTTTGTTTTTGTTTTGTTTTTAGCTTTTGAACCCAGTGAAGCTGTTCCTTGCAGAGACATTAAATGACTATACTGAGCTTCATAACCCCCAATGGATTTCAGATGGGGTATTTTTAGTTGACATGCTGCAATATCTGAATAAACTGAACCTGGATCTGCAAGGGAAGTTAAAGATGCTGCCTGACCTTGTGCAGAGTGTTTTCACATTTGTCAACAAAGTCAATTCAAGACACATCTACAAAAATGAGTGCTCACACATTTTCCCTCCTTGTTTAAGGCTTGGACAAGCAGGAGAGGTCATAAAAGGGAGCACTGCACAGTATGCAACACTGCTTGAAAATCTCCAGTAGAGTTTTGAGGACAGATTGTGCAACCTACAGCAAAATAGGCCACAGATTGCATTCCTTATTAACCCTTTCACTGCAGAACCAGACTGTTTGAAAGCCCCTTTAGGGATAGATAAACAGTGTCTCAGTTGAATAAACTTTCTGAGGATGACAGATTTAAATGTGTTCTGAGGGAGGAAATTGTGGATTTGGGGAAAATTCTGCTGATGGAGAGATATCCCAATGTCAGATTGCACTCAAACTACTGTCAATGTTTGTATCAACTTATATCTGTGAATGTTTTTTTTCTACCCTGAAACATGTGAAATCAAAGAATCGCTCTGTTCTTACTGACACACATGTGAAAGGGTTGTTTCGAGTAGCCACAACTGATTACAAGCCAGACCTGAAAAGTGGAAACCAAAGCCTGCCAGGTGTCCCACTGAGTTAAGTAAAAGGAGGTAAGGTGATAGAAATGTTCACATCTATTAAAATTACTATGTATGTTGTAATGCCTGAAAGTTATTGTGAGATACTATTGCAAACGTGTTGTGTGGCTCTTTGAGTGATATGGTGGATTTTTTGGCTCCTCGTGGTGAACTGATTCATCATGTCTACTGGAATTGTTATGAATCAACCTGGGTGAGAACGTGTGTCTATGTTGTCTCAACACACTGTGAATAATATGGTTCAAGTGGCCAAAAAATCTCCAAAGTTCACAGCTAGAAAATTGCAGAAGGGAGTTGTGTCTTGGGGTCAGAAAGTCTCCAAAACTACAATACGGAATCACCTACATCACCTACAAGTTGTTTGGAAGGGTTTCAAGGAAAAAGCCTCTACTCTCATCCAAAAACAAGCTCAAGCATATTCACTTTGCCAGACACTACTGGAACTTCAAACGGGATCGAGTTCTATGGTCAGATAAAACCAAAATAGAGATTTTTGACAATAAACACCAGAGGTGGCCACACACAGAGAGGTAGCCATATGGAAAAGTTCGCCATGCCCTCGGTTAAATATTTGGTGGCTCATTAATGTTTTGGGGCTGTTTTTCTGCAAGAAGACCTGGACATTTTTTTTAGGACACATGGCATCATGGGCTCAAATAACAACAGAGATTAAATGAAAACCTGACTGCTTCTGCAGGGAAGCTTACAATGGTCTGTGGTTGGATCTTCCTGTAGGACAATGATCCAAAACACATATCAAAATCAACACAAAAATGGTTTACTGACTACAAAATCAAGTTCATGCCTTGGCCATCCCAGTCCTCTGACCTGGACCCCATAGAAAACCTGTGGTGTGAACTGAAGAGGTGAGTCCACCAGCATGGACCTTGAAATTTTAAGGACCTGGAGAGATTCTGTTTGGAGGAATGTTCTCAGATATCTTGCCATGTATTCTTTGACCTCATCAGTCATTACAGGAGAAGACTCAGAGCTGTTATCTTTGCAAAGAAAGGTAGCACAAAGTATTGACTAAAGGGGTTCCAGTAATTGAATAAATATGAAAATAATAATAATAATAAACTTGTGTTGTGTTTGCAATTGCTTGATATCCATGAGAGCAGAGTATTTTTTATGTGGTTTTTTTTTAAACAAAAGATCAAAAGGCTAAACAATAAAGACAGTTTTCACAGCCTTCTTTGCTCATACTTACCAAGGTTGTTCTCTGCTTGATATATTGCTTTCCTTGAATTTCCTCACTGTATTTTTGCTTTGGATCAAGGCATTTGCTAATGTAATAAATGTAAATGTACCCAACTAAAAAAAAAGGGGGGGGGGGGGTTCATAGTGGAGGAAATAAACCCAGCATCTGTAGTTGGTCTGATATTTCAAGTGTGGATGTTTCCATGGAAGTGGATGATAATCCATATGAAAGGAAATAGCCAGGACTGCAAGAAGTACCATGGCATTCGCCTCCTGTTGACTGTTGGCAATGTGTTTATGCAAGTGATTCTGCAACAACTGCAGAGGGAATAAACAGTCTGGGAAGAACAGGCTGGCTTCCACCCTAGTAGTGTTATTGTTATCAATTTCACTTCAGCCTTCAATAGCTTAACACTGTACTCTGCAAAGCTGCACTCAGAAGGTATATCCACCAAAATAATTTAGATCTACAGCAGGAATGAGGAATCTGTTAGCTGTGTGCATGGGAAAGTTTCACTGATAGAAGACTTTGCATTATGCATAGGGGTGTGGGTGTGTCATTTTAGAACTATTATTTAATACAATTGTTACCATGGTCATGAGCTTTTGAAAACCACTCTTGTGTTTCAGTGAAGAGAAGGTGTGAAGGTTCAGAGAAGGTGAGTTCATAACCAAACTCATGTATGAAAATGAAAGTGCAATCTTTAGTAAACTATGAAGATGACACATTCACAATCTTCACTGACATCAAGGCCATATAGGGAAAATGATCTGTTTAGATTGAACTGTTGAATTCTCGACCATTATATGTAAATAAAGTTTAGATATTTAGATGACGTTACCTATATTCTCTAACAACTATGTAGCAGAGACTAGCAGATCAGCTCGGAAGGGGAAATTTTGGCTAATATAATATTTCTGATCAACTATTTGTCCAGCGATAATTTAGTTATAACTAATACAACTTAGTTCATTTATTAATTATGCATTAGATATTACCTCCACTGGCAATAATATCCTAGATATGGTGAATCATTATTTTAAGATCAGGTAGCAAGATCAGAAATTCAAGGCAATAGACATTTGTAAAGCACATACAACATGTTGAGACATTATTAAACTATACTATGACACAGAAATTAATCTAACACGTAAACACACATATATAAACAGGTGTGAAACTGGCTTTTAACAGAGTGAATGAAATTCTGAGTTTATAGCACTGTATGTTATTTCGTAGACCCTGATCTGAATGACCCATCAATTTATTAATCTAATTTCATGTCTTTAGATGGGCTTTAAACTTAATATGAAACTTAATATTTAAACTTAACACACCAGTCTTAGCTAAATTCTGGGGTATTGCGTTTCCCTGTTGAGGGGATTTCCTTATTATATCATAGTGTTGAAAGGATTGGTTGTTCATCAGTGTTCTGGTTGGTGTTTAAGTGGCAACTCGGAAGACCAATTGGAATGATGAATGAAATGGCGTCTAGTATGACGACTGTTTGAGGAGCTGTAGGTGGCTCTGCCTGAGTTGGTTTCCCAGCAGATGTGATCTGGTCTGATCTCCCCAGAGTTGATTGGGGAGAACTCTCTCATTACTCTGGAGACCCCTGCCACCGCTCTCCCTACGATGAGATGAGTTCTGAGTTGAGTTGAGAGAGATGCTGAGGGCGCCAAGAGAAGAGAGAGTTAATTTTGGTGTTGTTAGATTTAAACACTTTCTGGCTAGGGCAGCCTCAGAATATTTGTGCCCATAAAATATTGTCTTTCTCAACCTCTGATGTTAATCAGTCCATTGTCTCTGCAAATGGATCCTTCCCCACTTTTCATGATGTGTGGTTCAAACTTTGTTTGAAATATTAACATGTAACATATAACAACATTCTACCTGAATTTACTTTCCCTCATCCTTCAGGAAATTACTCAACAAGCACAAACTGTCACGTCGCAGTGAACTCATGACTACAGTTACCAGAGGGCAACACAAACTGCAAACATGGCCGACAAGAACGACACTTCCACGCATGCACTCACATTCACCGGAGTACTGATTGCGGGCACCTGTACTCTATCATAGGTACTATAGGACCTTGTTAACTTCATAGACTCGCCAAGTAAATGCTCAGCAGTCGTATTTCTGTTGTTCACCAAGACATTGTGTTTGTTCTTGATTTCCACTATTTTTGGATATATTGCCTGTATTTGGATTATGATTCCCTGCCTTGCCCAATTTGAATTGTTCACCTGATTGCCTGACTCACTGCCATGTTCATCTTCCGCCTGACCCTCATACTCAAGTTCGCCCGCGCTTGCTTCCAACCAGGCAACATAACACACACATATCACACAAAACATATATTTAACGGTGGTTAAGTATACTACTGATATTAAAATACAATAATCATACTAGTGCTACTATACTAATACATGATAAATAAATGTAACAATTAGTGGCAACTTAGTGGTTATAAACATGAAGAAAATAGAAGAAAACATTGCAGAATATAGGTGATTGCAGTTGTTTTAAAGATTTATCAATTTTTGTTGTCATTGCTTCTGAAGGCTATGTGGAGTGCACTGATTGTGGAATGTGTAAACATGGAGTTTTGTGTAGTCCCTTTCCTGAAGGAGCAAAAGGTTTCATTTCAAGGGGGAGTTTCCCCCTCCTTTCTTCCTGAAGTTATCACTTTACTGGTGAGGATCCTTGAATTTATTTCTTGAGTAAGCCATCTGGTCTATCCCAAAGGTGTAAATCATTGACTTTTGCAGCAGTTTCTGTGTTTGAGATGGTTCAGACCTCGGTCAGAGATGTCTCTAACACTTGCCCTATTGTTGCAGAGCTTAGATAAGGAAATTGCAAACAGGCATTACTTAAGTGGCTCCTCAGTGTCTGCTGAGTGAGGATTCATTGCTTTATGATCCCTATGACAGCCAGTCTGTAACCTTTTCCTCCAGAGCTATCTGTTGGGTTTTCTGTCTGAGAGTATCCACGGTTTTTGTATGTCTATTTTTTTTTTTTTCGTGGGTCATACATCCTGTTTGTGGTTGAGATCCTACAGCCATACAATCCCCTTTAGACTATACATAAACCCAGAGAAGACCAATGTTGTAATGTGAGCTGCTTTACATCTTGATGGTGCCCAAATAAATCAACAGGTTATCTCAGTACTGAGATATTGGCAGCATAATTTTTGGAGGTAACATGGTGCCTATGGCAGAAGGAAAATGTTTGAAAATACATCTTCTGTTTGTTCAGTCAGGATTACATTTCAGCATTTGACACTGCTGCAAAGAGAACTGGAAGTCTAAATGCACTGTTTATGGTGGATCTTGGGTGTGTCTGAGATATGGTGCTGTATTCAACGTGGGTGTCTCACTTTGGGATTGCCTAGAGAATGATACAACCCAAGCTCAATGCTGTAACCAGCCCTCTATACATAATACAATCCAAAAATGCTGGCTATAACTGTTTGGTCATGTTTGCCTTATGGATTCAAATCATCTTCCATACCTTCTGCTGTACCAAACTCATCCACTACAATGGAAAACAATGTGAAGCAAACCAAGCAAATCAAGGAAATCACATACACTACCTGCAAACCTTAACCACATTGACACCAAACATCTGCCAGTGGAACATCACCAAACTTAGGGAACAATAGCACATACAGTAGAGTACTTCTGTTAAGTGTTCCACTCACTAAGTGCTTGGACATACAGTATGGCCGAAAGTGCGCTCTTGAGTGAATGGATGACTTAACTTCTTCATTAATCTGTTTTGTGTAAAATACAGCTATATAGTAAAGATATAGAGTACGTGTAATGGACCCTGATTTTGTGTGTGTGTGTGTGTGTGTGTGTGTGTGTGTGTGTGTGTGTGTGTAATAATTGTGGCCAATAATAATTTAACATGCCTGCTTCTGGAGTGTGTGGAAGAAATTAAAGTAATTCAGGCTAAGGCTGGAATAAGTGATTTTTTTCAATTATCTAAAAGTGCCAGTGGGATGTGGGAATAAATATTCTTATTAAATTATAAGAATTCAAGGGAATATGAATGTAGCAAGAAAAAAAATGGCGCCTTTGGATAATTGGTTCTGGCAGTAATAATTAATAAAACTTTTATAGAGCAAATATCACACACACAATATGTGATATGCTTTGACCTAAATATGTGTCAAATGAACTTATATTTTTCAAACAGGAAATCACCATAATAAGGAGTCTACTAATTCAGTTAATAACAGGTGTTAGTTATTAATGTGGTACCATGTTACAATTATTCATTTGGCAGAATCTTTTATCCAAAGCACCAGGATAGAACAAACAGCTGAGCAGTTAACGAATTAAGGCAATACTCTTAGTCATGGGATTGGAACCACAAGCATTACTTATGAGCTGTGGCATTATATTAGTATATTCTTGATATGAAATTAAAATTATTGAAATCACTTAAAATCATCTATCACCTGTTATACTGTATACAGTATACAACCAATTTCTCTCTGACTACACCTGCAAACTGAATGACATTTGTCATTACTACAGACAAAAAGTGCAAACTTAACAGTGGATGATTTCAAAATAACTGGAAAATATTACGAATGGACAATCTTTCATGAACTCCTGAAAGAATACGTAATTAAACTGGATTTGCAAACAAGTACTTCATAAAAGTTAAGAGAGCTGAAAATGACAAAAAACATATTGTGCTAAATCTTCGAGTAATGTAGCTCAGAGGTTACCATAGACGCATAATAAAGCTTCTTTCCATTATAGGATGCGATTTGTCCAAATAGAATATCCTTATTGAATTATTTTGTCTTCATTTATGGATTTATTTGGATTGCATTCTTTTCAGTTATTAAAATGAATTTACAAAATTTGGATGTGTAATCAGAATAAAAAAGTGATTTTAAAATTGTAAAATTGTACGGTATGTAATGCACACTGTATGTAAGTGTGCAGCAACTTAAAACCAAATATACAGTTTGAAGCTAATGAATGGAGGTTTGCCTGAATCAGTCTCCTCCCATATAATCACGACAGGTCAAGTTAAAGGACAGCTGAGGAAACTCCGCCCTAGGAAGGCAGCCGGGCCTGACAGACTGTGTCCAAGGCTGCTCAGGGTCTGTGCTTCTGAACTGGGGGAGCCACTGAAGCACATCTTCAACCTGAGTCTTCATCTTGGAAGAGTTCCAACATTGTGGAAGACATCGTATCTTATCCCTGTCCCAAAGAAGTCACATCCAAGTGAGCTCAATGATTACAGGCCAGTTGCTCTAACATCACATGTGATGAAGACCATGGAGCAGCTGGTTTTGGGGATACTTAGACCCCAGGTACGTCTTGCATTAGATCCGCTACAGTTTGCATACTGGGAGAGAGTGGGCATGGATGATGCCATCACATATCTCCTGCACAGGATACATGCTTACCTGGACAAGGAGTAAAGTGCTGTGAGACTCATGTTCATTGATTTCTCCAGTGTTTTTAATACCATTCAACCCCTCAGACTGGGTGACAAGCTCCTGCAGATGGGTGTGGATGCTCACCTAGTATCCTGGA
>JAOUWY010000030.1:4767716-4778048 GCA_025728095.1 Prietella phreatophila
AGACAAATCAGATATACGCAGCACCTACAACCTTAAATGCATTTGCAGAGAACAGTTCTTATCAGTTTAAGGATTTTGTATATTTGGTAATGCCTTTCTGCTTAGCCAATAGCTCAACACTGACCTTTGCAAATGACTGGTTGTGGAATATGAATGGAAATCATTGTCACTGTATTTGTACTATATCTGGAAGCAGACACTGTTTGTAATTCAGTGGATCTAATTTTGTAATTCATGAACCAGCATTGTTTCTGCATCAGCTCCTCTGTTGCAGTTTATATAATCACATATATTTATGTCAATTATTTAGCTGAAGGCATCTCATCAGACCAGAATCCAGCTACAGGGCTAGGGACATTAGGTCAGAAATAGAAACATTTTCACAGACACATGGATTGTTCATTTTATTTTCCATCTCTGGGCTAATTACAACCAAAAAAGGTCATTTTGAAAAATAATCTGATGATGAAAACAGAATGTTTTCAGGATTAGATAAGTATGCATTTATTCCAGCTCATCAAATTCACCTCATCAATCACAGATGTGTCATATGTGATGTGCCACTATGAAACAAATCATAGGCACTTCAGGTAATCTTATGTATTGCCATACATTAATCACTAATGGTTAAGTTTGTAACTGTTGATGCCATTCAACCATGTTAGTTGCTTTTGGATTTTATTTAACTGGGGAGTCCAGTTAGTTACGATTAGTGGACAACCCCCTCTACAACCTGAGCTACAGCCACCCCATGATTACCACTGGTCTAGGCCAGTTCTTTTGACAGATTCATTAATCATGTATGCTTTTGTGCCTAGGGGCTTTGCTGTTTAGATTTTCACATCCTTATTGCCACCAAAGTGTATACAACAAGCAAACTATGAAATGTCCTATGGTTCTCTCTTCGAACAGAGTCCTCAATGCACAGAGCCAGGGTGGAGAGGAAGTGGCCAGGTGGATCAGAGAGGGAAAGGGCACACAAAAGGAAAGCCCTCCAAAATGAAGGAGTGAAAAGTAGCAAAATTACTGTCTAGTTCAGGGCTTCAAGTTCAGATCAGTCTCATCTGTAAATACTGTGGCCGTGTGTTCGCTAACTTATCTAATCAAGAATTAAGCACAGTTTCACTACTAGTAAATGTTAGCACTATTACTATCATCACTCAAAATATGCTAAAGGACAGCATAATCTACTGGATAATTATAATATTATGTAATTTA
Source organism: Prietella phreatophila (assembly GCA_025728095.1). Taxonomy (NCBI): domain Eukaryota; kingdom Metazoa; phylum Chordata; class Actinopteri; order Siluriformes; family Ictaluridae; genus Prietella; species Prietella phreatophila. The sequence goes on from JAOUWY010000030.1 coordinate 4,768,935, forward strand.
GCAGACAAATATTCAAATTTACCTACAGTACATTTAGGGAGCCCTCCATGTTTTTATTTTAAATGTTTAAAATTACAAATACAGCTAGGGGAACACAAGAGCAGCATAAAAACAAACTAACTAAAAAAAAAACAACAAAAAAAAAACCAAACAAAAAAAAACCTAAGCTATGAATCATAAAAGGCAACATCATGTTCAATATTAGGATTTTTCTAAAAAGATATTGTTATGATGTAGTTATTATTGTACTAACAGATATTTAAGTAACTTAGAAAATTATGTCTGGCCATATGTGAGGTTGGAAAAAACTTATTTCTCCTATTTTTTACAATAAGGTATAGAGAGTCAACCTGGCACTAGCTCTGGTGCAGTGGTCACACTTCAGGGTCAACCTAAGATGACAGGTAGAGGTAAAATAAAAGAAAGTAAATATGCTTTAATATATTTCTATAAAATATAGTTTTGATAAATCTCAAGTATTTTAAGTATTTTTAATTCTCAAAAAACGAACACAAACATGGAATTCATGTTTTACTGCACCACTCGGCCAGGTGGCCCCTCTGACAAATGGAGCTAGTGTTTACTAATGGTGTGTTTGTCTGTCCACCCCAGACTTGTTGGCACCAGTCCCGACAGAATCTTTGAATTATGGACAAGGGTTGTCTAAGTGGATTGTCTTATCTTCCCTTGTTATCATCTCTGCTCCCTGGTTCGATCCTACAGGATGGCCATACTGAGTGTAATAAATTGAATTTAGGTAGAAAAAAAAATGACAGTGATTTCAAAATTTGCTGTGGGTGTATGGGGTGGTCTGGATGAGATGACTCCCGGCCTGAAATTATGTCAGAGTTTGGACCTGCCATACTACCATTAGGACATTTTTGGGAGCATGGCATTAGCCATCATTTTTTTAGAAGAATTTCAGCCTAGAGGGTCTCATTGTTAGTCATACACTATACAAATTTTGGAACAGTCAACAATCCATGGAATCTCTGATAGAGCTGGTGCCTTGGACACTTTGAAAGAAAGCCTGCAAGTTGCCACCCAGTAGAGCTGTATCAGTCATGTACAACCTTATGGAGACCTTTCAGCATATCCAGGACCTGCTGGAGAGATTATATCTCAAAGTCCATTTGTAAATGTCTAGTTATCCCAGGAGGAGCTAGAATCTGTGGCTATGGAAAGGGAAGTCTGTAATTAATAAATAAATAAATAAATAAATTAATTAATTAATCATTATTATTTTAAACCCATTATGGTAATGTTGCTCGAATGCCTATCTTATTTTTTTCCGAATATTGCAAAGATAAGGAACATGTTGTTCACACATCATGAAGTAAGGCTAGTGGCTATGTGGGGGTCACTACAGTGTCAGATCAAGGTACACAGTTACTGGAAAGCAAACTTGGCTTTAACATGTTTGCCAGGCTGTGATCAGGTTTTCACTGCCAAACTCATCAAGAGCTGGAGAGGTACTCATGTTGTGTCTCAGGGATAATACTGACACTCTCCACACATCTGGTTGAGGGTGACCAGATGGACGAACAAGTTGAAGGTCAACTTGACATAGTCCCTCATGGGAACAATTGGATGGGGAGAATTTAAAGACTCTGTTTAGTATGTCTTTGATTAAAAAAGGCATTGCTCTTTTGACTCTCTGATGCTGTTATCTTAAGTCTATCTGTAATTTTCTAATGAATTTAGCAATTGTGCTCACTAAGTGTAATATTTAAATTTGAATTATACATGCACAGTGAGTTAATACCCTGATTTTACAGACATCTGTTTTCAGACCTCAGACATAACTAGGAAGTTCTACACAGACAGCTGTGTGGAATTTGCACATGCAGAATTTGACTAAAACAGAGTCATGTCTAAATTACTCACATTTCTGACCTTGGACTTAAACTTTTTTTTTTCTTGTGCAATATCACCTTGAGCAAGGAGTAGTTTGATGTAAACACTATATGTAACGTTGATTTGGGCTGTAAATACACTATTTTTTATTTTTATTATTATTATTGTTTTTTACAAATATATATCTGGAATTGAATTATTTCTGTAATGCTTCTTTGTGACAATGACCATAAAAATGTCGGTTAAAAGTGCTATACAAATAAAACATTTATTATATAAAAAAAATAATAAATTGAGGCCAATATTAAATACAAATATGTGTCACTATTCATTTATTTATTTATTTTGTCATCCCATTAACATGCACTAAAAGAAACATTTTAATGTAATAAAATTATGAACAACACTTAAAATCTTAAAAAACGAGCCATAAAATGTAACAGATGATCGGTCAGCTTCTCTTTCAAACCATGGGTACATTTTATTTACAGGAGAGTGCATCAAATTAACCAAAATTCCGGCATTACATGGTTAATTCAGCAAATCAAAATATGGAATTAAAAGATTATTATAAAATGTATCATTAATTCAAAAATCAACAAGATAATAAAATAGAATACACCCTTCAAAGAAATTACAATTTCATGATCTCAGTTTTCTGTTTTGCCCAGACTTAAACTGCTGCTTAACCTTTCACTGAAGGTGAGGACTTTCCCAGTGTAAATATTGACATACATTTTGTGATTTACTTTAAGTTCCAAATTTAAAATCTGTGATTTTTAAGGGTTTTTTATATATTTTTTTATATATATATTTCACCCCTTGGAGAGTTATTTATTTTTTTCAGTACAGTTTCTTACATTCGCTTGTCATGTTTACCATAATGGGCTGCTTGACATGTGTATGAGCAGGATATTCACACACTTTTCAGGAAAACACTGATTTAATTCCATTTTAAAGAATGAATGATAATGCAGCACAGGTAGCTGTTCAACAGGAAACCAGTCTCTCTTTCCATCTCATGCTTTTTTCCCTCCTCTATCCTGGCTGTCTGTCAGTGAGTTCTGGGAAGCAAAAAATGTCTTGCTACTAAGCAAAACTCTGACTATGTTTTCGTCACATGATATCAAACCTTTTCCAACATGGTACTAAAGTTCCTTCTTCTACTTCTTGTAATTCTAGTCTTTCCACTTGACAATTCAGACAAAAAACATGTAATTGGTATGAAATCATGCTCATTTTCTAGCTGTCATAAATAAATCTTTTTTTTTTTTTCTTAATGGCATGAACCTCAGCACTAATAAGCTAGAGTCGAGCTCATGTTTCATTCAGGAGCTTGGAGAGTTCATGCTAAATCTACATTGCTCCTTATTAGACATATAGTTCACTCGTATTCAGAGCTGAATCCCCGCTTAGCTCCCTTTGGAACATCCTGTCTAAATTCTTTCTGAATGAACAAAGCAGATCAGAGAATCATGGATAACCACACACATATCCTTTCCACCATACTGAAGTCATGATGGACTTAGACAGCTCCTCAGTAATGTCAATTTTTTCACCTTCCACCTCCAGCTCCATGTAGTAGCTCTCAAATTTGTCAGTGCTTACATTTCATCATTTCTGCAATTCTGATTGGGAGGAGGTGCTGATTATTTTTCAATAACAGCAGTTCTGACAGTTGCATTGTTTGTCAAGTTTAGAATAAATGCAATTAATTAATACATTATTATTACTAGTAAGCATTTTCACAGGGACTTGTAGAAAAAGGCATTTATTTAACATTTTGGAAATAGTCTCTAGTGTCAGTGCTTTGTAACAGTCAGAGGTAAAGCTGCAAACATGTAAGGTGTAAAGTGCAGTGCAAAGACACCATATAACTCTTCTGTTTGCAAAACACAGTCACCTTGAATTTTAACATAGAGAGAAAATAAAGATGTTAGTTAGACTTGAAAAATATCAGGTTATGTGCGATGTCACAACAGAAGAGGATAATAATCATATAATCGTTTGTTTCACTTAGTCTGTATTAATGGACTTAACTAGCTAGCTAGCCGTGTTATTAGTCTACATTTTGTTAGCTACCAGGTTTTAGCCTTATCACTTAGGTTTAGACAACCAAAACATTGGACTGGGCAACAGACTGGTGCTTTCATTCATCTGGTGGTATAGCTAAGAGAATTTATGATTTAATTTATATTTTATCACTTGGCTGACACTTTTTCTCCAAAGCGACTTACAATTAATGTATTAAACCCAAACATGCAGATGAGCAGTGGGAGTTAGGAGTCTTGTTCAGAGTGACTCTCTGGCAGTCCTGAAACCAAACACATTATTTCCCAGTCCATACCGCATAGCCATAACCACTGACCCACTACTGACCCCTATTGGGTAGGTGTAAGCATCTTATTATTTAGCTACAGTGTATTTTCCTCCTACACTCTATTATTACAATGAATCTTACCAGAACCCCACACATCCACTTCTGACCTTTGAATATGCCATAGGTACACACTGGCAGTCATAGACTGCAATAGATCTCATAGTCAGAGGTATTGTAAAACCTCTGCACTTGGAATTATTATTTAGGCAGTGAATACTGGTCTTATGGCATACAGTAATAAAATTAAGAGGGTAGGGAAGTTAAAGATCTGTGGGTTAATGGAAGAGTGAGTCAGGATAGGGAAGCAAGTTGTTGCACAAGAGGCTTTGCTATATTAAATAGAATCAGTGACAGATGGGCATTAAATGGGAGCACTAAACACCCAGCTAAAAGTCCAATATACTAAAACCTATTTATATTTAAGCATTTGCTCATATCTCATAAATGGCATTATATAATATTATATAATGATGTGAGGCAAATGAATACAAAAAGTAAATTGTAATGTATTTTTAAAAAGCATTTTAAGTTTTAAATACCCCTTTAGATTCATGCCATGCTCCCTCCAAATATTGAAGAGAAAATCTGTGACTTTCATTCAAACCCCAACACACTAAACTTAGGGTTCTGTTGTCTTACAGATGTGTCACAAAAAATGACTGAACAATATAAAATCAGCCCATATAGGCAAATCTATGTAGTTTTTCACTCAGTTGAATCCTCTGTCATGGCTTGCTAATAGGCACCATGGATCTACAGTCTGTGCTAGAAAGAAATCAGCCTCAATTATTGAAGTATATTTTTTTTCTGACCACTGGTGGTGCTATTGTGCTCGGATCCACAAAAATCCCAAGCAATCTTTATTTCATTACAGAAAATTATTTGAACTGGATGCAAAAATTAAACATTTTTTGACAGGAGGTGCTTGGGGGGTGTGCGGGTGTGGAGCTGGAATATTACAGAGGAGCTCCTAAAATATTTAGAGCATCTGTTTATTTTACTAAAAATTTGATTTTTAGAATTTGTCTGTAGAACTACCTCTAGTGACATGACAGCCGTGTGATGAGTTATGTTGAATAATTGATGTGTAGTTATATTTTACACATTAATATCTGACGATAAAAAACAATTCATGTTTGAATTGTCATGAAAAAAAATATATCATTAATGAAGCCTACCGATTTAATGTGTCTTAGATCAGGCATTTTCTTTATAACACTGATTAAAGAGGATTGAAAATTGTTTCCCCAGGTAATACAGAGCAGATGTGTAGTTGTACAGAAAACTGAAATTACAATCAATAATAAAAGACATGGGGAATATAATTATGTCACTCTCATGGGGAAAACATATATTATTATTTTTTTGAGTTTAGTTTGTTTTGCATCCATCTGGCTGTACTGAAACACTGACTGAAAAACTGTGCATAAGGAGAACCATGTGGAGGTGGCTTGGGAAAAAGAGACTAAAAAGCGGCACACTGGATAAAAGGCAGATGCTAAAAGAAAATGATGGAAACTGTCTCTGTCTCTTTTTACTGTGAATAAATTCCATGGATGATTGGCTGTTGGTAATAGGAATGATTCAGCTAGTGTCATCCTGAAAGGTCAGTATCCGCCATACAGAAAGAGAAAAGCAGAGCAATAAAGACAGAAGACAGTCCACTTCGTTTAGCATTCTCTACTTTCCATTTTCCTTTGTAATGTCTTTATTTAATAGAGAAGTACTATATATAAATGCACAAGAAATTCAGCGATGGTTTACAAAGCAATTAAACTGGTTTATCATTTAGGAATGTTCTTGATATAGAGAGGAAGATTATAAAGTTATCTGGAATTGATCAGAATATAAATTTACCCAATTCTGAAACAACCCATTAAGTCAAAAGAAACATGGCACAATGCATATCAAGACAAAATAAAGCTGAAACATCTCAAAGAGATCATAATCATTCACAATAATGAAACCAGTGGGATACAATATCAATGCCAAAGTTGACTATGTCTGGAATATGCAGTCTTTTGGATATCCATGTGAGACCATCCTCTGCAGCAGAAGGTGAGTAACATATGCAGATGCTCCAGTAGAGCATTCATTCAAAGTGTTTTGATCTCTATACCTTCATTATTTTCCAGTAAAAATGTACAACCCCAATTCCAAAAAAGTTGGGACACTTTGTAAAATGTAAATACATGTAAACAAAACAGAATGCAATGATTTACAAATCTCCTAAACCCATATGTTATTCACAATAGAACATGCTTGAAGTGAGGAAATGTTAAACTATTAAAATATTAATTTAATGGTCACAATACATCTCAAAAAAGTTTGGATGGGGCAACAAAAGGCTGGAAAAGTAAGTGCTACCAAAAAGAAACAGTTGGAAGAACATTTTTCAATTAATTTGGTTAATTGTCAACAGGGCAGTAACATGACAGTGTATAAAAAGAGTATCTTAGAGAGGCAGAGTCTTTCAGAAGTAAAGATGGGATGGAATCTGGATGGAAGCAATACGGTGTGTTGCTCTAAGACCTGTATATACCTTTCAGCATTGCTGGTGCCTTTCCAGATGTGCAAGCTGCCCATTCCATAAGCACTAATGCACCCCCATACCATCAGAGATGGAGGCTTTTGTATTCGTCTGACCACAGACCAGTTTTCCACTTTTCCTCAGTCCATTTTAAATACGTTTTGGCCCAGAGAAGACAGTGGCATTTCTGAATAATGTTCACATGTGGCTTCTTCTTTATATGACAGAGCTTTAACCTGTCATGTAACATCAGAGAAGGAACTCTGGACTACAGTTCCCAGCAACCACTGCACAACACCATCATGTCACATGATCACCTGCACCTGAACTTCATTCATGTTAACGAGCACTTACGGGTATTTATGGCCACTGTTTGCACTACACTTCTTGTCCCACGTTTGTCTTATTTTTACATTGTTATGTTGTCTTGTTTCTCTGCCTCAATTCCATAGTGTGTGTTAAATCATTTGTGTAGTACTTTTCTTTTTTTCAATTAGGATCTCAACTTGCATACAACTTGCATTCCGTGTCGTGACATAACCAGCATTTCTGGATGGAATGGCAAACTGTGTTTACTGGAGGTGCTTCTGAACCCATGCAGTGACTTCCATTACAGAATCGTGCCGATTTTTAATTCAATGCAAGAGAGGGCATGAAGATCATGGGCATGCAATATTGATTTTCCACCCTTGCTGCTTGCGCACAGAGATTTCTCCAGATTCTTATAACCTTTTGATGATAGTAAGTACTGTAGATGATAAGATATTAATAGTCTTCTCAATTTTAAGTTAAGGAGCTTTATTCTGAAATTGTTCAACAAATTGTAGATGCAGTTTTTCTAAGATTGGTGAGCCTCTGCCAGTCTTTACTTCTGAAAGACTCGGACTCTCTAAGATACTCTTTTTTTTATTTATTTATTTATTTATTTTTTTCATACCCAATCATGTTACAGACTTGTTGCCAATTAACCTCCAGCATTTTCTTTTTAGTAACACTTACAAAAAATACATTTCATCGTTTTTGAATATATCCATTTTCTTAGTCCACGCTACAACACGAAAGCAGTGTTTTCAAATGTATCCACTTGTAAGAGTGTTTTTGAAAAGCTCTGTTTCCAACACATAAAAATGCTGTCTCAGTGTGGATGGAAGGCCAAAACATAGAGGAAAAAGATGCATTTTCAAACTTAATGTGGACCTAGCCCATGACAGGCCCAGGAAGACTCTTTAAGTCTGTGCTTAGGTTTTCAAGCGTTAAAGACATTATTCAATTCCAATTACTAGATTATGTAAACAGCACTCAGGTGTAAGCTCTTTTCCTGTTCTGCTATGTGAGCTTTTTCTAAACAAATTCAGTAGCAGCCATTTATTTATTTATTATGGAAGTGGTACAAGATTCATTAATCTAGTTTAATTTCTCCCTAATGTACATTTAATTTCACCCCACTGTACACACCAAATGAGGTCATCATTCAGCATCAACACCTTCCAGCATTCATTGTTTATCTATGATAAAACTGAATAAAAATGCTTAAATTCCTCACATTTATTCATCACAGAGGGATGATTATTATCTACAACTCATGCTGGAAGATATTTATATTGTCCCCTCTGCATGGTGTTTCAGAGTAGAGATTCTGCAGTATATTTATATGTTCCCATCCACCACTGAGTACCACAAGAAATTTGGGGTACTTATTTGAAGACAAAGGTTTTTGATTATTTTTTTAGATTATGATGCCATTATATTAAGCAGCGTAATTTTCAGCACAGTGGAACCGTTGATGGGCACAAACATAATGAAGCTGTCCCACTCTCTCTTCTGTTAGTCCAATATTCCCCAATTTGTCTTGTACCACTTTTATGCTTAGAAAAGTCAATATGGCCTTGGCTGTATGCAGGGTTTAAAAAATACAGCGGTCCAAAAACTAAGTTTGCTTAGTATACTAATTTTCCTGATCGACATATGTGCATTTTAAGACACTGGATAATAATAGCTTTAAAACCATATTAGTGGGCTGGATCAGATTCATGTAGAAAAGTGTCTCTTTGACTGACATCAGCTCTATCACCTCTCATTTCAGTCTGGTCAACTTCTGTATTGCTCTGCTTGTGTGGTCTCTGAGTCTTTTCCTTTTGTGTCTCGTGTTCTCTTTCTCTCTTTTTCTGTCTCTTTGCTCACCATAACCTGCTTCAACCTGCCTTAAACATTACAATCTTTCTGTTAATTTCTCTCACTCTGTCCTCTTCTAATCTTTTCTCTCTCTCTCTCTCTCTCTCTCTCTCTCTCTCTCTCTCTCTCTCTCTCTCAATCTGTATTCACTCACTGTCCTTTGTGACTCAAAAAT
>JAOUWY010000030.1:4809663-4824437 GCA_025728095.1 Prietella phreatophila
ACTGGTCATATTAAAAGTAGCTCGCAAGTCAAAAAAGTGTGAGCACCCCTGTGTTTGGGTTAAGTTGTTACATCCTCTGCTATTACATGTAAAGAAAATTTGTTGACTAGATTGAGCTACCTGTATTCTCCACCAAATAGGTAGGAGAGACTAGCAGATCAGCTTGAAAGGGGAAATTTGGCTAATTTAGTATTTCTGATCAACAGTTCATCCAACAATAAGTTAAACTTAGCATATTCATTTATTATGCATGAAATATGACCTTTTTGGCCACCGGCAATAATATCCTAACTACAGTGAATTATTATTTTTAAGAGCATGTAGCAAGATCAACAATTCAAGGCAATAGACCTCGGAAACAATAAGATATATTTAAAAACAGAAAATACGTTATTGTACTATTTTATGACCGAGAAATTCATCTCACACACAAACACATGCACACACTTAAACAGAGGTGGAAATGGTTCAACAAAACGAATGAGTTTATAACACAGTATGTTATTTCACAGAAGATAATCTGAATGAACCATCAACTTATTAAATTTACCATTGCATCTTTAGAAAGACTTTAAAATTAATATTATATGCACCAACTTAGAGTCTGGAGGTATTGAGCTTGCCTTTGGATGGTTGTGTTGAAGAGATTGTCTTAGGATGGGGTGTAAGCCATATGCTCCAGCCATGATGTTAATCAGTCCATTGTATCTGCAAATGGGCTTTTCCACACTTCTCATGATGCATGGATTAAACTTTGTTCAAAATATTAACATGTACATGTACTAACATGAATTTTCTTACTCTTATCCTCAGGAAATCACTTAACAAATACATGCATACCACACAGGACATATCTTGGCTATAATGACTTACCTTGCCAGATATATTGGCCTACAAGATTCAAGATTCTAAAAGCCTAATAGGTACATTTAGGTTATAGATTTGTATGTCTAATTTTTTGTTGGTCATATATCCAGATTGTGATTGAGATCCTACAGTGGTGTCAGATATAATAAATGTTCCACTGATTTGCTCACCTTCCTAGATGCTGCACAATCATGGGGCAGCACGCATACTTCCCCATTTAGGTCTATGGAGTTATTATTGCACCAAGTGGTAAAATTTGTGAATTGTAACACTGAGGCCTCTACGAAGGTTTTCACTAGAGGAAGAGCAAAGGACAGGAACATTAATGACAATGTTGCCAGGGTCACATAATTATTTTATTTATTTTTGCCATATCAGCCTAAGTTTATTTAGCACCCCCTACCCATTACCTTTGTTTGGGTGGTACACCAGGTTCAAGCTGTGTGCATCTTGACTAGTAAAATTGTTACTTACTCTAATACCACTATTTTTCTATGTGTATCTAGGTATATATACCCTCTACCATTTAATGTGAACTGTTCAATATAAACACTGAAACTAATATGCATCCAAACAATAGGTAAATATTGAAAATGTAACAAATAATTTATTCACAAAATTAATGAATGTGGTGAAAATAAAATAATGAAATGATGAGTGCATGAACCTCACATTCTCTCTTTTGCCTCTGTAACTAGTGGCTTTTATATATTACACCCCCAAAATGAGGGAAATAAACTGATAAACTCCATCTTTTTATAACTAAAAGTCACCATGAAAATACTTCAGTATTTAACACTAATTGAGCTTGAATACCAGAAAAGTATAAACTTTACACCCCAAATTTGAGCACAGTTACCTCATGTGGGCCCACACTACTACACAAACACACACTGCAACCTGCTCCAGGCCTGTAGCCTACCTTCTGCACGGTGTGGCCTGGAAACAACAAATGGCCCATTAGCTCATCCTGGAGTAAAGAAAATAAAGCACGGAGCACCTAAACTCCTTTGATTCTCTCTACTCCCAGTTGCTGCATGGAGCAGTAGACTTCATTACTTCTATTCAGTAGTAATAATGCATAAATGATCCCATTCAGTGATGCTAGAGGAACTAAAAGCCTCATGGTAGCTTTGAGCACTATCTGATTTTCCAGCTCGGTTCCATCTTCTTTAAACAACAAATTAAACTGAAGCTTCTTTGAGTGAGCCTCGGCACATAAACAAAATATTCGTCAGGATGTGTTAAGAGCAGGCGTGTCTTTACCAGCCACTAGTTTAGTCCGCTCTCGTGAAACCTCTTTTACTTAAAAATGAAATGAACTGTACAGATGGAGTAATAAACTTTTTTAGTTACCAAATGACCAAGTAAATCTAAATATCTCACTAAGACGTGAGGTATACATACTTTGTTCTCTTCATAAAGCGCACTCCAACACACACCTCCCCCTTCAGTTCCTCTCACCTATCTCCTACCATTTCTCAATCAGAATTTGCCTCTTAAACAGAAGGCTGGACTAACCGTAGAAATGACCAATCACATGCCCCTTGAACACACTTGATGTCATTCACCACATGCATTTTTAGCAAGTGCATTTCCAGCAAACTTTACAGGCCAAACCTGCTTCTTAAAGGAGCAGTCATGCAGATGCAAAAAGGATTGTTAGAAAATATTATTTCACTCAATATCAGATTGATACTGAAATACACATACCTATTATTATGTATAATGTTTGGATTTCAGATCTCATTAAATAAACAAATATACTGTTCTTTTCAATTTTGTATTAAATGAAAGGATAATAACAATAACCTCTAACCCACTGGGTTACAATAATAATAATAATCTACAGAATAATTCCCAGTGCCTTTTTGGGGCTAGTTTAAGGTCTTTCTGTGGATTTGGAATTTTGCTGAAATCTGATATTAGCTACAGCTAAAACCACTTGAAACAATCTGCTGGACTGTATTCTGGATGAATGTATGTTGTCAACTCTCAGCTGCCAATTACGAGATTAATCTAAAAATTCACAAGATAGTAGTTCATAGCATATGTTTTGTGATGTTTTGATAAAGGCTATGTCATTAATAATATATTTCTGCCCCACCAAACGTCATAGTCACAAACTGCTCCTGATACATTATAATTACTTTTTCTCTTTCTTTCTTTCTTTCTTTCTTTCTTTCTTTCTTTCTTTCTTACCTGTGTTAACCTTTCACCTTTCCTTGTATTCATTTTACATCTCATTCTCTCTTCTCTGCTCAAGAGAATAAATGACTTCAACATATACTCACGCACAGCCAAATTGACTATTCTCTGTCTAATTGCAGTACATATGGTATTCTTCAGAGTTTAATTACATTTACATTTACAGCATTTAGCAGATAGCAAATGTGCTTTGTAGTATCCATCAAGAACATATCCTTATTATAATTCAGTAAGTTGGGGTCTAAGAATATCATCAATCTGAAACCATGTTAGAAGGAAGTAACATTCTAGTACATCAAGAAAATAAAACAAACAAGTCAAGAGATTTTTTAAATTAAATAAGTTCTAATCCAAGTGCTTGGTGAACAGGTAGGTGTTCTGTCTTTGTTTGAAGACAGCACTGACTTACAGTAGTTGTTCAAAGAGCCAGGGGAAGTTAATTCTTCTATCTGGGTGCCAGGACAGAGAAGAGTCTTGATGCATGTGCATGGCTTCCTTATAACTTTAAGTAAAAGGGACAGTTTTGCAGTATTTGTCTAAGAGTGACCTGTGAAAAGTGTGAAAGTGTGATAACAATTCTCACTATGCTTGCATGCTAACTGTGTTATACTATATGTATTAAGTTGTAAATAAACAAAGAATCAAATAGAATGCTTCAGTGTTTTACACTTTTATCTCTGACAAATGAGTCTATGTTCTTTATTTCTAAATAAATGCATCTTGAATTTTGAACTAATTCTATTAAAAGAATAAGTATTATTGTAAAACATAATGTTTTGTCCTGTTTCTGTCTCTCTCCCTTTCTGAGACATGGCAGATTCTCAATGTTTGTTTCTTATTGGGCTCAGGTGTGGTTATTGTCTGTGTGCTCACAGCATGAATCTCTGGATTACATAAAAAAAAGAAAATCTATTGTCACATTGATAATCACCTTAGCAACAGGAATGAACCACCTGCACTGTCAGCCATTGCTGTCAAGCCAGAGCTTGAAGCATGAGACCGTGCTTCCAGGTTTTTCAGTGACATTGATTTTGTTTACTTTTGACACGTGTGTTTTTTATAGTTTATGGTTTATCTCCATCTGTGTATGTTATTGAATGTATCCCTCATGTGTTATCATTAGTCTCAGCTGTTTTGTGTTCACCCCGGATTATGTTTGCTATTTAAACAGCCTGTGTGTCCATATCCGGGGTGACATATTGTTTGCATTCTGTAACCAAGCCTTTGATCATTTTCATGTCTGGTTTTGAATGTTGTTTCTCGTTTCATGATTAGTCTTGCCTGTTTTATGCCTATTTGTTGTTTGCCCGACCCTTTGCCTGTTCTGACCATGCCTATGTTTCACATTTTGGATTTGTCTTCCTTTCTTCTCCATTTAAGCTCTTACCAGCACTTGCATCCATCTCAACCTCCATTACATGACAGAATAATTTGCAATAACATGGATGCAGCAGGAAGACGGCGGAGATGTCATGCTAGGGAAACTACACAAACTGTCCCATCTTTGTATTCCATCCAGTGGACTCTCATAGATCTTCCAGATCCATATGATTTATTATTTTTTTTGATACCCTGAATATTTTCTTGTTGACTTCCAGTTCTATGTTGCTAACCATACAGACCCCAAGCCTGATGCAAAACAATGGCTCAAGTTCATGTGGTTCTGGATCTTCGGCCCAGCATGCCAGTGAGTGCAGCTCCTACTGGACCAGGGATCAAGGGGACCTAAGAATATAACTAAGTTTGTGGGACTATTTGTAATGACATGTAGGAGTCTAGGACATAAGGATGACCTGGAACATCATTTGGGGTGGGGGGGTCAGCCGGGCAGACAAACCTACCCTGCTATTATGAGCAGTAAAACAGGGTGGCCTCCTCCCCAAAGATCAAGTCTAAGATCCACAAGGTGGTTTCACCTTCAGAGCTCCAGCCACAGGTCAATGTGGTGCCCTCATATCCAGAGCACCATGCCTGAGACCCAAGAGGTGGTTTCCCCTGCAGCACTCCAGATGGAGGTCAACATGGGGAACTTGACTCCAGAGCTCCAACCTGAGAGCCACGAGGTGGTCTCACCTGTAGAGCTCCAACTGAAGGTCAACATTGCGACCTCATCTCCAGAGCTCCAGCCTGAAACCAAAGAGATGGTCTCCCTTGCAGAGCTCCAGTTAGAGGGCAATGTGGCAACCTCAACTCCAGAGCTTTAACCTGACTTCCACGAAGTGGTCTCACCTGCCAAGCTCCAGCCAGAGTTCAAAGTGGCGACCTCAGCCCCAGAGTTCCAGCATGAGACTTATAAGGTGATTTCACCTGCTGAAATCCCATCAGAGGTCAATGTGGCAAACTTCTCCCCAGCGCCCCAACATGAAACTCACAATTGGTCTCATATCCGGAGTTCAAGCATGAAGTTAATGAAGCAACCTCTGCTCCATAACCCACGTCAGAGGTCAACATGAAAAATTCCTCCCCAGAGCTCCAGCATGAGACCCACAAGGTGGTCTCATCTCCACAACTCCTGTCTGAGGCCATGTCCTGTCCAGGAAGAGACAGATGTCTGTAGTGAAGAGTTTATCTCAGAGGTATCTCAGAAAACACAAGTCAAGTCATGAATCATGGAAAATTTGTTTTCTCCGCATGATGGCTTTTAATCATTCTCTTAATAATAGTTACCCTTAATTTGTAGAATAAGTTCCAAATTCTAATGGACTTGAAAACTGTATTCAGATATTTGTTCAGATTTTATTTCATCTATAAACTTAATAATGGTGGCACAGTTGTGCAGAAGGTAACACTGCCACCTCACAGCTCCAGGGGTCCCTGGAAAAAATGCTGGTAGGTGAATTGTCTATGCTAAATTGCCCCTAGGTGTGAATGATTGTGTCACTGTGTGTGTGCATGGTACTCTATGGTAGACTGACATCCTATCCAGGATGTTTTCCAATCTCATACCCAGTGCTACCGTGATGGATCCACCATGACCCTGACCAAGATAAACTGAGATTACTGAGGATAAATGAATGAATATAATAATGCATGAATGTTTAGGGTTTCTGCCCAGTACGTAAGCAAAGCAGGAATGGACAGTCTGTTTCAATGTGTGTTCCTTCAAAGGATATTCCCCACTGGAGTAAATTATTCTGAGAGGCTTGCACATCCCTGCAATACATTTATGTTCCTTGAATAACATATTCAAAATGAACAGCTAATCCTGCTGAATTTATAGCATTAAAATGCATTTATAGAAGGTTCTCATAAATTCTGATTTTGAATTTTCTGTCTGTATTTCCCCAAAAGCAAACTTGTAAATGTATGCAGAGGTCCAGCTTTTTGCTAAGAGTGGTTGACAGATGAATATGTAGCCATAATACTGTACTATAGCAACCACAAAAAATTTACACTAAACTTTTTTGTGCATGCACATGCCACCAAAAAATTCTTTAGAAAATTACTTTTACCAGACCAAATCACCTTCTCCTACCAGCCCACCCACACACACAACATACACTCACATACATATAATATAGTTCTCTATGCTAAATGCCTGGAGCACCTTGGGCTCTGTCGTAAATGCCTCCAGCTCACTGTTGACTGAAGCCTGAGTGAAAACTGCAATGTACTGTCAATGCTTTAACAACACTTACACACTGTTACATCACTTACAAAAGGTGTAAATATACACACTTTGGCATAAAGTGGAAATCAGATTCAACAGTCTGGTCTTCAAACCCTTTTTTATATTTTGTTTTGTTTTCCTAAAGCTCTGCAGACTTATCAGTATTGACATGACTTACCTTAATAATTATTTTAGATTTTAACAATAAGTTGCCATTACAGTGTGAAGATTCCCTTTGAAATTCCAGGTCTGATCTACGTTACTTCTAATGTAGTTGTAATCATACCTTCCTCCAAATCAGATAACACTAATCCACTCTAACCAGAATTTACAGTGTGCACAGTGTCAGTCTCTGACATTGCCAGAAAAAGTACGTACTGTTACTCTCACAACTCACATGGAAGAGTGATATTTAACTCAATCATTTTTATAACAACAAACACAATTTTTCAAAAGCTGTGTGTAATAAAAGTATGTAATAATTAAAACCCTAAAGATTAAAAAATGGAAATGGAGTATTTTCATGATGGATTTACATCAAACATTTTAATACTGGACATGAAACTACTGTTATTTATCATCATATATTTGTCTTTTAATCTGAAGTGTGACTTGTTCTAGAAGTTTCTTGCTAAATGTTAGACAAGGACATGATACTTGAAACTTGTGAGAACAGATTGTTCATGCAACCTTGTTCCAAACGCTGAATAAGAAGAAGACATATGTGCATGAACAGGTTGCACCTTAAGTTATCAAACTAGAAATGTAGTAGAAAAAGTTTTAGACAAAGACTGAGCATGCTGTTTAAGTGTCTGTACTTCCCTTGAGCATTTGAGTATAATGTTGGTTAGCTCATATGGTCTTGTCGCTTCATATGTTAGTGGTAAACTAAGAATTCACCACAATATGTCATGCATAAATTCACTGCCAAAGGGGGAAAAAAAAACATATTATAAATTCACTCTTGGCTGGCATGATTCATTCTTAACTATACAATGTAGTGAGTCTGTCGGGAGAACTGGTAAATAAAAACATGGTGATTTAAAAAAATAAGTCAGGTGCAAAAGTGGATGTGCAGGGGTGTTGATCATGTGCACGTGGATTGCTGTCTTAATGGAGTGGGGTGCGATGAACGGACTGGAGCTGCCGTGTGGTGGGACCCAGGAGGCCCGGTGGAGGTTAAGAGGGCTGGCGACAGGAGCAGCACAGCCGGGGATTTTCTCATCAGAACTTGTCGTCATCTTCATCGTTTTCTGCATCTAAACAGAGAGAGAGAGAGAGAGAGAGAGAGAGAGAGAGAAAAACAGGAATCACACTTTTTTCTTATGGAGCTCGAACTCACACTTTTATAGTTGCTCCTCTTCTCCCCAATGGTGAGATGATTCTGCTCTAATCATCGGCTTCCAGCCATGTGTTTCTGCTGCCCTGCCCTGAATCCATCTGCGCTCTTGTTGTCCAAAGCATCCAGGGTTCTGAAGTAGCGCTGGCTGTTCAGCACCCCGCTGGCATTTGCGCGAGGAGCATGACATGTGTTTTGTGTGTGGGCTGCAGACCTGCCATCACAACAAAGATAGATTATTCACGTATGCTCAGTGGCGTGAATAACAAATAATTTATTGGGCATTAATTCAACTTATAAATCAATTATTATATAACTTTTGCATAACACATCTCTAAATATGTAGAAAAACATGTTTTTATTAATACGAATGCACTAATGCATACTAAAAGTATTCTCTAGTCTTGAATACTAAGACTAATGCATAGTAAACAAGCCTTTTCAAAGGTGTATAACTGGAGAGTTTTGAGAGTATGTAATTGAGAGTTTTGGTTCTAAAGTCTGATTGGCTGAGCTGTGTTTGAAGCCGTTATATACCTGTGACCGCATCACTATAATTTAATTATGTATTAATGCATCAGGTTTTAAACCTAATCATAGTCCATTATGTTATGAATAACCAAAGTTTGTTGTTAACAGATTACATTACATTGGGAAATAGTTAATTGTGAATATTATTAATAATAAATTAAATTGTTTACTGTGTACTGCTTTTTATATTATTTTTGTTATTTTATAAAAGCTACTACCCAGCATACAGAGTGTGTTCTTGTCAAGCTTCCCCCATACAACAGCACATTGAGCGCTGTTGCGCATGCGTGGGCAGCTTCCGGGTTGACGTCATGTTTTCGTCTCGCCTCGTCAATTTGGAATTGCCCACAGCTGTTAGCGGTTGCGGCGCTAAGGACTGGGAAATATATATATATACTGTAAGCCTGTATACTGTTTACCGTGTTCCACACAGCGCGGTTCAACATATTGTCATATCAACCTGTGTATATATGAAGGAATGTATGCCATGTAAAGCTAGAGGGCGACTATCGGGAATCGCCATTTCATGTTATGTTTATGACTTAGCCATAGCATTAGCGTTAGCCATAGCCAAGTGAGTATAGATTAGCTCAGGGTGTTTGTTTATTGTGTTTTGGTTTCCCATTCATCACTGTAAATAAAAGTGACCGTTCTACACTGTGACTTCATCCGTCCTGCTTCCTTCCTGTCACATCCCGTGACAGTTCTGATGACGTCGCCAGTTAGTCTCGTTTCATAAACTTTATGACACTGTTGTGACCATGTTTTGGTAAAGTTCCTTTTTCTATATAATCTTGGCTAATGGTCCAGAAACTTCATGGCCACATCCTCAATAAAAAGTCACTAACTACTTGAAAATTTCATGAATACGTGGTTCCCTGGTATCCTGAAAAGTAAAATTTCCCATATTATATCTAAATGGAATATATTTTAACAAAGATGAAATAACAAAGTTATCTGGATATATTTTTTAAAGCATATTTATGTTAATTTATTCACATAAATATAATCTGATTGCATACTCTTTATCTGCATGTCTGATTTATAACAGGTGGAATTCCAGCTATTATGACCTAACTAACAGAAGTTAATGTTTATTTCAATCCTTCTAATCAAAATTTGCACTTCCTAAAATAAATGACAGCTTTATCTTAATTAATTAATTGTGAAAAGACCATGGTATAAGCCCGGTAATCCAAGGCTAGTTGTGCATTAAACACCACTTCGTGTAGTTGGGTGGTTCTTTACCTTGACGTTGTGCATTAAAATCATTTAATGCACACCTAGCCATGGATTATCTCTTATTTAATTCTGTGCATGCAGCACAGCAAAAATAGACTCTGTGCAGAAACAGTTGCTGCACCTCTTAGTTTATTTTGCACCACACCTGTAACAGATTGCCGTGCTGTATTTGTGTGCAGTGTGAATGCTCTAACCTGTTTACATGGGAACTTTTATTCTTCTAAATGTGAACATTTATCATGTTTGTTATATAATTCTTGATCAGATTGGAAATCCATGGCTTTAGAATTCTTCTTGTTTCAGTGTGTCATTATGGAAAGACCATTTTCAAAACATGAGCTACACATTAGTAATAGCACATAACTGATTGCAAGTTTACTTCTGTATTAACTTCATTTTGTGCAGATGTGAGTTGCAATATTACATTTATGTTGTGTATATATCTGATTAATTTGATATAGGATGTGTTTGGGTGAGTCAATATACCCACACTGGGTATTTACCTGTCAAATTAACTAAAAATATGAAATTTTGTTTATCAGAAGGTAAACTTCTTTGTCAGGACACAATATCTTCCTTAATTCTATGATAATTGACAAGCTCAGTTTTCTCTCACCTAATTGTGCATGCAATATTGTGGCACATTAAGTTGCCATGTTTAAAATAAAGCAATAAGTCCCAAGAAGCTGTGGTTTACAGTGAATTTACAATAGCTAATGCACACTGTTAGACACAACACAGAGCAAAGTGCAGCTGTTCTAAAATTCACTGTCAACCATGGCTTTACTGGGCTAATTGCTTTTATAAAATGGTTAGTCCATGAAAATGTTTATTTTAATATTCATATTATTTATAAAGGGTGCACGGTCGCTCAGTGGTTAGCAAGTTGGCCTCACAACTACAGGGTCGGGGATTTGATTCCCAACATGGCCCTGTGTGTGTGGAGTTTGCATGTTCTCCCTGTGCTGCGGGGGTTTCCTCTGAGTACTCCGGTTTCCTCCGCCAGTCCAAAGACATGCATGGTAGGCTGATTGGCGTGTCTAAAGTGTCCATAGTGTATGGATGGGTGTGTTAGTGTGTATGTGATTGTGCCCTGTGATGGACTGGCACCCTGTCCAGGGTGTACCACGTCTTGTGCCGGATGCTATCTAGGATAGGCTCCAGGTTCCCCATGACCCTGAAAAGGATAAGCAGTATAGAAGATGAAAGGATGGGTTGATTATTTATAAATAAACACACTGCAACAAAAAATATAATCATATAGATAAATTTATTCTTCTGCCAAGCAATGTAGTTGTTCAGAAACAATTTAACAAATAGTTGCCAAGCAACAAAGACACAGTGGAATGAATGTTTAAAGATTTGGTGATTATTAACATTTATCTGAATATTGCCATTAATTTTGCAACACAGAGATGCAGTGGCACAATAATACTGGTGTCATGAGGTCACATTTGTATGTTTGTAGAGTAATTTACAAGGGCTTCAACCAGTCAGAATAAAGGACTGGAGGTGCATCCATTTTATTAAAACATCCTAAACTTAAACTCCTAAAATTTTGATTTGATTTTGCTCTTACTTTTTTGTAATTAGGAGCACAAGTGCTCCTTTAAACAATTGAAAGCATAGTATCTACCCTAATATGTAGTTAATTGCTGTAAAACTAAAATATACTCTTCATTTTCAGCATAAGTACCAGAGACAGGCTCCACAGCTGCAACATGATGAAGATGTTGATAAGACACTTGTAATTCTTTTTTTATTACATTACTTCATTAATTTATATGGTTAATTAATAATTTATGAATTGATAATATTTGTGGAGTTATTTTTTTTGTTCTGCATATGAATATGTTGGTAAGAATATGCTTGTGTATTGTGTGTAAGTGTATTGCTTATTCTTGCTTGATGTTGTTTATTGTTACTTGATGCTTGAGGCACAGGTGTGTCTTATGAGTACATTTTGAGATGATGAGAGAAAAGAGAAAATCCACAACAATTATCACTATAATTGCATTGTTTTAAATAGCTTCCATCAAAACCAATACAATTTCCATTAAAGACATTTGAATTTGAAGGCTGGGAATGAAAGTCAGCCCTACATGGACTTAAAGTAAACAAGTTCACTTGCTTTCCATAAAGAGAATTGCATTTCCACCCCTGACCAAAGGAGGGAGATATGTTAGAAATAAAGTAGGAGTTGCTGAAGAATTGTCACATATTCTTGAGTTAGGTTGAAAGGATTAAATGATCAAACTCCCACCCATGGTCACTGGGACATATTTGCTATGTTCCAGCAACATTCCATAGCATATAATGTTGCCACGACACAAGGTTACAATATTTGATATGTCACTTTGACTAATATGGTCCAGTCTAGTTACTTCTTTACACTTACCAATTTGGTCACTGTTCAGCTGTGGACGTTGCTCAGCCTCCACGTCCAGCTAAGGATGTCGCTCAGCCAGCTAAGGACGTTGCACCTTCCCAAGTGCCGCCGAGGACATTGCACCGCTCCCAAGCGCCAATGAGAGCATCGCTCAGCCTGTTTCAACAACGTGCAACTTTAACCTCGCCAAGGCAAATACAGGAATCACAAAATTTACATCGTTGGAATGTTATATGGTACATCGTTGTGACAAATATGTTCCAGTCCGGTTATGTCTTCACAACGTAACTGTGTTAGCTGGGTTGTGAGTGTGTATCATGGCTAAAGGGGATCAGCTTTGCGTCATGCCTAAGGACACCCTTTATATTAATAAGCAAATACCAAGACCTTAATTATATATCCCCTTACATGTGTTCTTTAAAATAAATGTTGGTTTTGTAATGCTACACATGCTTAGTATCTGACAAAGCATTTTGGGCTAAGGAGCTGCATTTAGCAACTTTAATAAGTTCAGGAGGGAGATAAATCAGGTGATACTGAGCAGAAATGGGCTGTGTTTAATCAGTGTTACAGTGCTAATCTTCGCTTGAGGGCATGGTCGTCGGTACCAAGTGTGTTTTGTAAGAGAGTGCTACACACACATCAGCCTAGTTTCTCTTGTCTTATCATCTGTGATCTTATTTTTTTGACACTTTGTTTAAATAATTTTCTCCTCCTTTACGCATCTCAATTTCTTTGTACATGCTCAGAGGAGAGGGATTTGTAAAGATGAATTTCTTTCTGTGTCGGAGAAGCTCTGGGAATATGCTTTGCCATGTGAATGAAATACTGATCCTTTTTGCATGACTCATGAAAACAAAAAATGTGCACTTCCTGTTTTCTGTCAAATCTACATTACATTGTGTTTTGAGCCATGTTTAATATCACACAGGACAAAACTTTTAGAATTAAAGCTCAATTTCTTTAAATATCACATTTAACATGTACATCTCTGTTAATGTGACGGCTGCAGAAGAAAATCTGCTAACATTGCAAAAAAAAAAAAAGACATCTTATCAAGTGAAAATATCTTTAATACAGTCAGATTCATCTTGCATGTCCTATAATAAGAGGCCAAGTATATGACTATTAAATTAACTTTCTTTAATATTTTTGTTTTTTACTTTTGTTTTTTAAATAGTCTTGTTTAATCAAAATAGTCTGCCAAAAGAATTATAAAATATGAAATTGGAAGTGTGTAACAGCATCTAATGACTGGGTGAAAAAATCTTATTTATAATAATTTCATGATAGGAAATAGTGAATAAAATGACCCACATTCAAGATTTTCTCACTTGCCAAGCTATAATTTTTGCAGTGAAGGAAATGACAATACTGCACTGGTTAGTACATATCAAAAGTGGTCCAAGAAAGGGCAACAAATGAACCAGACACAGGAAGCCATGGCTCACCAATGCATGTGGGGAGCAAAGGCTAGCCTGTCTGGTCCAATCCCACACAAGAGCTACTGTAGCACAAATTCCACAAAAAAAAAAGCTAATGCTGGCTTTGATAAAGTATTAGAATACACAGTGCATCGCAGCTCCTGAAGACCGGTCAGAGTGCCCATGCTGACCCCTGTCCACAGCAGAAAGATCCTACAATGGGCACATGAGCATCAGAACTGGACCATGAAGCAATAGAAGAAGGGCCTGGTGCGGTGAAACACATTTTCTTGTACACCATGTGGATGACCATCTGTGTGTGTGTTGCTTACCTGTGAAGAGCCTGGCACCAGCATGGAGCCTCGCAACTTTCAGGACATTAAGGATCTTCTGATAATGTCTTGGTGCTAGACACCACTGTACACTTTCAGAGGTCTTGTGGAGTCCATACCTCAATGGGTCAGAGCAGTGTATGTATATATTATCTTGGGTATGGAGTTCACCAGAGCTTCACAGATTGCCAATGGAGTCATCTTACACTCCTCCATGATGACATCACGGAGCTGGTGGATGTTAGAGACCTTGTGCTTGTACTGCATACTGATCATGCTCTGCTTCAGTATGTCACAGTGTTGGCATTCATGGTTCCCTCAATGAATAGATGTATGAGTACTGCCAGCATTGCTGCAGAGGTTGAAGCTGTGGGAGGTCAGCCTGTCAGTGCTCAGACAATACGCTGCACACTGCATCAAATTGGTCTGCATGGCTGTCGTACCAGAAGTAAGCCTCTACTAAAGATGATGCACAAGAAAGCCCGCAAACAGTATGCTGAAGACAAGCAGACTGAGGACATGGATTACTGGAACCAAGATAAATTTATTTGGTTCAGATACTGTCAAGCGTGTTTGGCTGCAACCAGGTGAGGAGTATAAAGACAAGTGTGTCTTGCCTACAGTCAAGCATGGTGGTGGGAGTGTCATCATGGAGGAGTGGAAGAGGACTCCAGTGCGAACTCCATGCCCAAGAGGGTTAAGGCAGTTTGGGCCCAATCTGGACATTTTCACTTAGGGGTGTACTCACTTTGTGAGATACTGTGTGTGTGTGTGTGTGTGTGTGTGTGTGTGTGTGTGTGTGTGTGTGTGTGTGTGTGTGTGTGTGTGTGTG
>JAOUWY010000030.1:4840383-4850447 GCA_025728095.1 Prietella phreatophila
TGGTACGAGTGTATTTTGTATATATATAAACACACAATGTTTGCATGCAGAAATATTAATGGTTTTATTTAAATTTACACAACCACAAGGTGGACTTTGTAAGAAGTAAGATTGTATTAAACTCAAGAGAAAATAAAGTGCACAAAGTGTATGCGCGTTTAGCATTATGGATGATGAAAATGTTCATGGCTCAGAATAGCAGAGGCAGAAATTCCATTAGTCCACACACTTTTTCTCATCATGTAATTCATCTATTAAAAGGTAATAGAACATAATAATTAATGTATATATTAATCATTGCCACATTCAGATTTAATTATAGTTCTGTATGATCGATTCAATAAAGTGGTACATTTCATTTAAACTCTAGATAAAATGCTTTCATTAAAAATTAACAAGACTGAAAAAGAAAGAAATGATGTGTGTATTTGTCCTTCTAAAAAAAATGACAAAGAACTGTATTATGATCCTGTACATGATTTTGCCTTTTGTTTATAATTATATGATAGTAATGGCAATCATTTTGTGGATATTGATGTAAATGCTTTTTATTACTGGTGAAAATGATGAGCTCATCTATGATACTGTTCTTGCCCTAGTGGTGTGTAATTAAGGGAAAAATCAGATCACATGAGAGTGTTGCCATTAGTCAGAAGGCAATGCAGACAAATTCAAATTTGTTAAAAATTGTAAATAAAAAAGACAGAAATTGGAAAACAAAGTTCCACTATTCCAGTCAAGTCAAGTGAGTTTTTACTGTCATTCCTTTATATAGTCTGTATACATTGGAATGAAATGTCATTTCTTCAGGACCATGGTGCAACACAGAACAGTACACAGTACTTTATAAATTGCAAATGCACAACAGTGTGAGATCAGTGCAAGACAATAAATACACAGAACAGGATAATGAATACACAGGACAGTAAATACACAGGACATGAGAAGTAAACGGTAAAATATTCTGTGGCATAGAAGGACAAGCATAACAGCAATATTGCCAGCAAAAACGTGTTCCATAATATAAAAGTGACTGACACAGCTTTGTAAAGCGCAGTGTGCAGTGTGCAGTGGTCCCCAGTCATATTGGGTTAGGTGTTTGATTAGCCCAGGTGATCTTTGGGAGGCAGCAGGGTGTTGAGTAATCTGACTGCCTCAGGGAAGAAGCTGTTGCAGAGGCTGCTGTTGGTGGCACAGATGCTCCTGTAAATTCTGCAAGATTGCAGGAGGATGAAGAGTTCTTGAGAGTGGTGAGAGGAATAGTCTACAGTACTGGTGACTTTGTGGATAAAGCAGTTTATGTATGATGTGTCAATGGTGGTAGAGAGACCCAAATAATCTTTTCAGCTGTCCTCACAATTTGCGGTAGGGTCTTGTGGTTAGAGGTTGTCCAGTTCCCGTAGTACACGGTGAGACAGGAGGTCATTCCGGTGGAATTTTTGGCAGCACTGTTTTCAGATTTGCATGTTTAAACTGTCTGGCAACAATAAAAAATATGTCAGGGTGTGCTGTCTGTAGATTACTGACAGCCCTGAGATTTCGCTTATTTGTCCCTTGCATTAGTAGGGTAGAATGCACACAAGAACAATGAGCATGGTGGTAAACTCTCTGTGCAGATAGTATGGCTGGCATTTCACAATCATAAACTTCACCAGCAAGTACAGTGCAGAACAGTAGCTTGAGACCACAGTGGCATTCCTGCACCATTTGTTGTTAATATAAACACAGAGACCTCCCAATTGAGTCTTACCGGATAGTGCTGCTATCCTGTCCGTATGATATCCAGTAAGTATGGCTAGCTGAATGGCTGCTTCTGGAATGTTGTTGTTGAACCATGTTTCTATGAAAAAACAAAAATACAGCAGTCTCTGACTTCACTCTGGGTAGTTAGCTGTAGTCTGAGTCCAGTAAGTTCAGTTTATTGTCAAGAGAGCAAACACTGGAGAGGAGAATGGATGGTAGAGTTGGATGGTTAGGGTTATGCTTTAGTCTAGCACAGATGCCAACTCATTTACTGAACTTCCACTGCCTCGCACAATTTTCCAGTGCCATCACTCCTGGTCAGTGGCATCAGGAAATTGTAAAACTGAGGGCAAAAAAGTGCCAGGGCTTGATTCGAGTAGCAGTCCATCATTTATTCATCCTGAGCTTTGTTCTTCAATGTTCAGCAAAAGTTAGTGATGATAGACATGTTCACCAGTGCTTCCAATGTACATCTCTTAAAAAAAGACTAGGCAAAGGTCAAACCAAACTGCTATTAAAACCAGTAAGGTTGATCAAGTCTTATGTAATTATGAAGGACAGCAGATTGGATTGAACTGGAGTGACTGTACACATGTATATGGGGTAAGGTTTGTTACTTTTTCGTTGGAATTGTTTTCTTTCTTGACACAAATATCAATACATTTTGGGTTCATAGTATATGGTTGCAAATGTGTGTTCTAAATGCATTTACATTGTTGGATCAGATAGTCACAGATTAGAAGCTGCAGCGAACCTCTCCATAGTTTAATATAAGGGAATTTACAAGCTCCAGTGTTCCTTTTATGCATGCCACATTTTTACTTGCCTTTTTTGTTTCATCCACTAACATGGTGCCATCATCGTATTCTGGATGTGTTGGGACATGATTAATCTCCTCATGCTTTCAGTAAAAGTGTAACTACTCTGGTCTCCAACAGGTTTTATTTCCTGTTAACATGGACTTTACTGTAGCCTGCTTTTCACACTTTTCACACTTAACTGTTGAAATTCCTTGATGTACTACCACACTGGTGGGGTGTGCTCTTGAACGATGTCACCTCAATGCACCTGCTGGTCTGGAGACAGAAGCACAATCCACATGAAAGCTAAGCCAGTAAATGACTTCAGTGACAATGTTATGGTAGGATGTCTTGTCTTAAGCATGTGAAGTTGTAGACATTATATGACGTGTATCCTTGCATCATAAAATAAACATAAAATAGATCCTTGCATTTAATTCCAAATACCAATGCCAACACTGCAACCCCAATTCCTAAAATGTTGGGACAGTATGGAAGATGCAAAAAAAAAAAAAAAAAAAAAAAGAGAGAGATTTCAGGGTGAAATCAGCATATCCATTACAGACTCATGACGGTTTTTTAAGACAGAGTCATCTGAAGGATGGGAAATCACGTGCATTCAGAAGTGCTTTTCAGTCTTGCCCTTTACACACTAAGATTTGACAAGATAGCTTGAATCTTTTAATTATATTGTGCACTCTAGAAGCTAAAATGTCCCAAATCCTACTGATTTGTCTTTGGGGAATGTTCTTCTCAAAGTGTTGGATTATTTGCTTATGCATTGGTTGGCAGATTGGTGAACCGCTACCCAACCTTGCTCTTGAAGGACTAGGCTCCTTCTATGCTATGATTAGATGATTGCCTCACGTGTTTCACATCACCTTGGTATTTCAAATTGTCACATTGCTATTAATCCTCAATCACCCCTGTCGCAATTTTTTTGGAACATGTTGGATACAGCAATTTCAAAATAAACATTTATCTTCAAAAAACTATGCAGTTGATTAGGTAAAAGATCAAATACCTTATATTGATACTTTTTTTTAAGTCAAAGTACATTTACAAATCGCACCTCTTTGCTTGTATTTCCTCATTTTCAAGTCACTTTGGATAAAAGCATCTGCTAAATGAATACATATAAAAGTAAAGTAATACATTTTTGTTGCAATTATGCAATTGTCCATACTGTCCCAACGTTTTCGGAATGGGGTTGTAGGCTGCAGGACAGTATTCATAATTAGTGACCAATAAATTGCTTAACTCAAAGCATATCTTGCGGAACACAAGTTCATGTGACAAATACACTGCCAATTAGATAGCTAACTATAACTAGCTAGATATTACATTATCTACTAATATTAGATAGATGCTATCATAAGTTTCAAGAAAATTAGCGAATTAGAAAATTATAGCATTACTCATAAAATGCATGCTTAATATTGGTAACCAGTTTGTATGTTGTTAAATTATCAGTCAATAACTTTTTAAGGTTAACATGAGGGACCATCTGAATTGATCTCATTGTGTGCATGCTAATTATATCTGCACCAATCTCTGTTTGCCTGTCTGACATTTCAAACTGGTTGAGAGAACACCACCTTAAGCTAAACTTGGCAAAATCTGAGCTTTTTTGTCATCCCAACCTGCCCCTCAATCAACCACAACCTCACTGTACAGCTCAGCTCAACCATACTCAAACCAACCAGGACAGCCAGGAACCTTGGGGTGACATTTGATGACAGCTTGACCTTTACAGACCACATTTCAATAACTGCACTGTCCTGTAGGTTCATTCTATATATCATCAAGAAAATCAGACTGTATCTCACTCAACAGGCTACACAGCTACTAGTCCAGGCTCTCGTCATATCAAAACTGGACTACTGCAGTGAACTACTCTTTGGCCTCCAAGCCAGTTCCTTCAAACTGCTTCAAATGATTCAGAATGCAGTAGCATGCCTCATCTTCAACCATCCCAGAAGGACCCATGTCACACCCCTCTTCATATAACTCCACTTCCTGTAGCTGTCTGTATAAAATTTAAGGGCTTGATGCTCATGTACAAGACCTTTTCTGGAACAGCACCCATCTACCTCAACACTCTCCTGAAGGCTTACTTTCCCTCAGGCAATCTGTGATCAATTACCGACCAACAATTATTATTGACAACTCAGAATGGCTCAAGGTCCCTTTCCGGAACCTTAACACTAACTGTCCCTCAGTGGTGGAATGAACTTCCAATCTCAATCCAGACAGCAGAATCTGTCAAATCTTTAAAAAAATAAATAATTAAAAATAAAAACTGTTAAAAAACCTCCTATTGTGTGAGCACATAACTAACCCCTAAAATGCCAACCCCACATTTAAAAAAAAAAAAAAAATCTGGCTCTTACACCTCTACTCTGTGAACTTTGCTTATTTAGAACTCAATTATAAAATCTTGCATAATAGCATTACTTATATTGTTCTCAAATTTATATATTTCACTTTGCTTGTATTTCCTCATTTGTAAGTTGCTTTGGATAAAAGCATCTCCTAAATAAATACATGTAATGCTAACTAAGCTAAATCACAACTTTTATTACATATAAAATGTATGTAGGCTTTCCCTTTGAAAGTTTCCAAAAGTTGTTGTTCTTCTCTGTGCCATTAATCTTAGCTGCATTATATTGTTAGACGTTATAATATTTGGGGGGGGACAGTGCTAAAGACTCAATCCAACAGATCAATGAATAAAGCAATAAATTCCCAACAGGATCAGTGGGCTTCAATGAGATGCAGCAGTAAGGGTGCTGTGGGTAAAATTTGGTAAATGTGGTAAATGTGACATATCTGTAGTAACTAGCAATACTGCACTGATTTGAGTCTTTTCATGAATGCAAGGCAGGAAAACAATTTACTCCAAGCAGAAAAGAAGTTCTGCTGCCAGGCAATGTACTATTCAATTGTCATTTTATTTGCATGACATCATAGATAATCTATTTAGATGCCAAATGAGCAAACCAGAGGTGAAATTGGCAAGGGAAACCTCCCTTGTGAAGATAATATGATGATGAAACCTTGAAAGAAACCAGACCAAAAGGGAACCCATCCTCTTCCAGGTGAAAGAAGGTGCAACTCTACAGTGTCTAGGTGAGATCATCCATTGATCAAACTGAAAGATTAAACTTTTTTGAAGAAAATGTAAGAGTTTATGGTATCCACTTGAAATCATCCAGAGCTACAGGAGGTAAATACAAAAAGGCAAAAAAGCTCCAGATGAAGAAACAGGAGGTGTAGAGCAGGAGTAGATAATCAGGATCACTTATGGTTAGCCTTGAGCTGCTGATGCTGACAGTCCTGTTGCAGTGCCATATGTTCTCCCCTAAGCCTGTACAAAATTCTGTGCTAATGGAACATCCTATATGTTTTTTTCTGGTGCTGAAACAGTGGCTGAGGGCAAACACAATATTGAAAGAAAACATTCATGTATACTCAGCCCACAGGAATATTTGATACGAGTTACACTGCAGAATAACTTGTTCCTAAAGTCAGTTAAATACAGTTGCATTTGTATGGCCCTTTTAACAATATATATTACACAATAGAAAGCTTTACAGGAATTTCCAAATATAGATGTAGGTGTCCATTGAGCATGGGAATAGTGGTGAAGAAAAACTCCATGAGATGACCTGTACCAAAATGGGTTTATTACCTTGGGGTGGAGGATAATCAAGTAATAAAACCCAAGCATATGGGACTAAGGTCATTTCCAAATGAATATTGGGTAAAATGAACACTAAGGGCCTACACTATAAGGCCAAAAGTATGTTTACTCCTGACCATCACACCCATACAGTATGTGCTTATTGAACATCCCATTCAAAAATTGGTTCCCATTTGTTACTATAACATTTTCCACTTTGTTGAGAAGGCTTTTGACTAGATTTTGGAGCATGTCTGTGGCACATATAATCCTTTCAGGGACAAACAGGCCCTATACTTTGCGTTTGCCCACACAATTAGTACCATTACAGCATGTGAACACCAGAAAATGGAGGGGGATTGGTTGGCATGACATCATCCCTCCTTTGGATTTGTCAAGGTAGTCATCGATAGCCAATAACACAGTGGACTCTCACTGCAAGTTCTGGCTGGAATGACCAAGCTCTCCAAGCTGCATATGTGCAGGGCCTCTGAGGAGTTAAGAGATAAGATGTCTCATGACCTCCCTGAGGACCTGGAAGCACTGTATGACCTGTCAGTTAGGAGGGTCAACCACTTGCAATGACTGACAATAATTCACAGCAATGTGAATAAGCTTGCTAATAAATATGGGTGTGCTTCCATATCTCCTGCCTGTGGGTCAAAAGCCAAGGAGTCATCAGTGGAGCACATGCAATTAAATGATATCCATGATACGGTGCTTGTATTGTGGGCAGGCTGGCCATTGGTGTTCATGTTGCCAAAAGGCAGGGGCCATCCCAAGAAGAGGACAGAGACATGTTTAGCCTAATCATTCCTTTTAGAGTTGCTTGGGGAGATAGACAATTCTGGAGAGCTTCATTGACTCTGGACTGGCTGGCAATTTTATTGATGAGACCAGCGTTGCCTGCACTGGGCGCTTAAAGAGTTCTCTTCTTTTCCCAAATGAAAGATACTGCCTTCCAATAGGCCCTTTGATTGTGTGATCAACCTGCTCCCAGCAGCCACTCCACCTAGGTGCAGTTTGTTCTCCCTGTGGCCCCCAGAGCACAAAGACATGGATGAGTATATTAAAGAGGTTTTGTCTTTGGGTTTCATCTGCACATTGGGGTCTGCCCATCAACGCACATTGGGGTGGGATTGTTATTTTTTGTTAAAGAAAAGTGCCTGCAGTCCTGCATTGTTTACTGTGGGCCTTGCACAGTCACCCAGAAGAGCAAGCACCCCTGCATTTGATGAAATCCGCATTTGAGGTCCTGCAGTGAGAGGGATTTTATTTTTTATTTTTTTCAAAATCGGATCTACACAGTGCATACAATCTGATCTACATCAGAGCAGGGAACAAGTGGAATACTGTGTTTATCATGCTGTCAGGGAACTATGAATATTTGGCGATTCCCTTTGGCTTGATGAATGCTCCAGCTGTCTTTCAGTGGTTCATCAACGAGGTACTCAAAGACCCTGAAACATTACTCCTTTGTCTATTTAGATGACATTTTGGTTTTTAGCAGCTTACTGGAGGAACATACTCTTCACATGCGCTTGGTCGTTCAGCTCCTACTTCAGAACCATGTCAAACTCTTATAAAAAAAAAAGAATTTAGTTTCTTTTCTTAATTTTTTAAATTAAAGTGTGTTTTTAAGTGCATTTTTTATGTAGTGTGGAATCAATACAATATCTAAAGTAATCTAATATTTTTTTTTAGCACAAGCTGAAATTGTGCTGAAAAAATATATCAAACACTTGAGTTAAAAACATTTGTAATGTGGTTTAATACAGCAGAACAAAATCTATGGCAAAACATTTAATTTATTTTTAAGACTTCATAGGGTTAAGCAGCTATTGAGAAGCTATGAAGCTGAAAATTAATCCTTAACATGTCAGGATATTTATAAGTGAACAGATTGACAGTAAACAGCAGTTGGATGTGTGAAAATATATATATATATATATATATATATATATATATATATATACACGTGTATGTCAATTATTAGGCTGCAACCTCATGAGGATTCATGGCATTGAGAAATTTCTGCATGGTGTCTCAAAACCTTTGGATCTTTTCCTGCCATGCTACCCTATTATAGTAACCTTTGTCATATCTATAGATTTAATAGCAAGACACATATTATAAATAAATAACAATGTACAATAAATGTACAGTTGTTATGTTACGAGACTGGAATGGAAGCAAGTGCAGGTTAAAGTCTTTATTGGGTGAACACAAGGTCAGTAAACATGAGCAGCGATTTACGGTCATAAACATGAAGTGAGATTCAAGGCAAAAAATATAAACAGAACACGAGCACATGACCGCTTAGGTGGCTAAAACATACATAACATACGTATTTACATCTATTTAATACTGCACAAAGTGCACAGAAACATGAGGGGTTTAAATGACACACATAATCAACCTTGAACTCAGACAGCTGGAAACTATAAAGGCGCATCACCTCTAACATCAACCAATACCTGAACAGGAGGAGAACAAAAACCAAAACAAAGGCACATGTACATAGGAAACAGTACTCATTACGTAATCTCAATGCACGCCTGTGCCCTCTGGCTCTCCGTGCACGCCACAGCCGTAGCGCCATCTGCAGGGGAGATAGTGACAACAGTAAAATAATGAAAAAAATAAAATAGGCAAGCATTGTTTTTGGCAAATGCTACATAACCTTGCTTATTTTATAGTCATGGATTAATATAACATTTAAAAAATAGTTCTCCCACCAAACGGAACTGTGCTGTGAAAAATAACTTGGGGTGGTAACTGTGAAACTCGGCTTCATGACAATTCTCCATTGTTGATTAATTTTCCCATCTTAAAATCTTACCTGTCTATTTGCCTACATGTGACATTGCTAAATGTTAAAAGCCTTAACATTTCTAATGTACTGTTGTTTATGCTAAATTGAAGTTAAAATAAGTGGTATTTAATTTTTAAGCTGACAGGGTTAAATTGAATGAGTGCTACACATTTGTTAAGCAGAAATGACTATTTTGTTTATAAACCCAATGCTTTAGAGTAGTCGTGCATTATTTTGTAATGGCCAATGCTGATATCTACAAAACAGTGTGGGTGATTGCTCGACATGAGGCCAATATAACAGAAATTTAATTCCATGGGCTGTAGAGAAAATTGCTGAAACTAAATGAACATTTATTGTGCATAATATGTATGTAAGGGCAGTGGTAGGTTAGTGGTTAAGATATTGAACTACTGCTCGGAAGGTCATTAATTCAAATCCCAGCACTGCCTAGCTTCCACCACTGGGCCCTTGAGCAAGGTCCTTAACCGTCAACTGCTCAGCTGTATAAATACAATAAATGTAAGTCACTCTGTATATCTGTGTCTGCCAAATGCCATAATGTAATATTCCTTGAAGAACTTCAAAAACATTCACTTAGGAAATGTCTTACAAATAAGTTTTAGTGCCACCTTTTAACCTTACCGTTTCTACACAGCCCTGTGCACTTTTTCTCATTCACCCATTCACACACACAATCACACACAGATGGCAGCAGAGCTACCATCAGGCCACTTTCCTGTCATTTGGAGAAACTTGGGGTTCAGTGTCTTGCCCAAGGACACTTTGGCATGTGGAGTTACGTGGTCAGGGATCACACTGCCAACCCTGCGATAAATGGACTTGTGTATAATATGCCTTTAACATCACAAAAACACTTAGTGCTTCTTTAATCCAGTAGCAGGTTATACATCCATCCATCCATCCATCCATCTTCAACCACTTATTCCTTCTTCAGAGTCACGGGCCATGAATTTGCAAAATTGCACAAAATTAAATGTCAAAAAATTGGTGATGCAAC
>JAOUWY010000030.1:4987903-5002384 GCA_025728095.1 Prietella phreatophila
ATACAAATTATTTAAAAAATAAAATAAATATGTCATGGACCCACTTTCTCTTAGTGAGATCTGATGGAAGAAGGCAGTTGGAGCAGATGTTAAGATGAATGAGATCACACCCACAAGTTAGGAAACAAAAGACACTGGACATCCATGTTATAAAGGCCAAAGACTGACCAGGAATAAAAATGCTTGAGAGCATGTTGTTTTAGGAAAATAGTCCGTGACAGGATAGTGTGACATGGCCCTATGTGCAGCGGAGTTACCTTTACTACCCTGAAGTTGATTGTTCTATAATCTCACATCCTGTAGGTTTTAACTATCGAGTTTGCTGGTCACTAGGTTTCTCTCACTCTCTCTCTCTCACATACACACACACACACACACACACTCATAGAAAGATTTAAACAGATGATAAACTACAATGTGTTAGGAACATCACTGAAGTCATCTATGATTTATTCATGTTTATTTTGTTTCCACAGACAGGCAGCAGTGTAAAGAAAAATAAAGCTATATGAAAAATGATGTACATTGAGCTTCACAGTCATAAGATTCAATATACACTATAACTAATGCTATTCACAGTAATGATAAAGATGCAGAAAAATACACTAATTTTATTATTTTATAATCTCATTTTCATTTACACAGACACAAATCAATGAAATAAACACTGCAGCAATGAGAACTAATAAAGCAGGGAAAAATGAAAATACAAAATCCATTTATTTTTAAGTGGATTTTTTCCTTAACACAATTGATTTAACACACACTGCAGTAACACAACAGCTTTGCGTAAACACACACTCCATGCTGTTTATTCACTTGCATTCAAACACTGCTGCTCCTTATTCATCTTTATTCTTCACTCCATGGATCTTTGCCTGAATCCTGCAAAATAATGTTACAGCAATAAAATTAACACTGAAGAATCACCCCCCCACACACACACACATATACTTACCTATTCGTATAAGTTTCTTTCAGTTTCTCCGTGCATGAATAATTGAAGTGAATGGTTTTATATAACAGAAAATGCATATACTGAATGTTTCAGTTCCTCTGTGAATATAACAGAAAATGCATATACTGAATGTTTCAGTTCCTCTGTGAATGTTATCTGTGGAAAAGCATAAAATGCTAATATCTTTTCCGAGTCAGACATACATTAAAAGCCCAATATTTCACTTGGCCACTACACTAGGATTATTTGTTTAACTTGCAAGCTGACAAGGAAGCCAAGTGACAGCCGATGACAAGCCTGCACTTGCCTTTTTTCTTAACTACATTTGGTATACAGACAGGTGACATATTAAAGGAAAAGAAAAACATTATAAAGTTTTTAGTGAGATGTTGGGCCACCACGAGACACCAGAGCAGCTTCAGTGCATTTTTGCAATAATTCTACAAGTCTCTGGATCTGTACTAGAGTGACAAACACCTTTCTTCTACTGAATCGATTGATGCTTTGATGATGGTGTAGAGTGCTGGCCAAAAGTACTTTCACACAGAGTGAATCACAGCGCAAATGTGAACGAAGGCCATTCATTTTCAATGAGAGCTGGTGACTTCCGGCGACATGAGCGACAGCAACTGGATGTGGGCATGTCCAGCGACTTAGAAAGTCGAGAAAAGTTGAACGTTATGCAAATCTGGAGCTACTTGGTGCAGCGACTACCAATGGGAGTGAAGACAGTAGAGTGCACGACATCCCTGGCCACCCCTGCTCACTAGCAGAAGCAGTGCCATTGTGGCAGTAGCCAATTAGCTTAGCTTCGTGTAGCTTAGTTTAGGGATCTTAGCAGGTTTAAAGCAAAAATAAATAAATTAATAATAAAGAAACACTCACTTTTTGTTTAAATTGAGCAAAATCGCAGTGTAGCGCCTATCTTGGGTGAAGTGTACGGCTTGTTGCTGCTTTGGCACCCGGGATTGAGCAGCACCAAGCTGGTCCGGCTCCTGGTCACCATCAAACATATCATGAATGACACCCTGATGGTGACGATCACTTACTGAGATAGGAGCTACACTGGGATTTTGCTCAATTGCAACAAACAGTAAAGGTGTTTCATTATTATTTTGCTTTAAAAGCACTAAGGCCATGAGCTAAGCTAAGCTAATTGACGCTTTTGCTTTTGTAGATGGCCGAGCACACACTGCTTCTCCTTTATCTTGTAGGATATGATGCATATATACATTGGTGAATTTTATATAAGATCCTCTCCCTGCAGAATGTTTAATTTTAGCAGCAAGAAAACTGGTTTGTTGTCAAAAGTGGAAATGTTTGTAGCGCCACACATTACTATGGCAACCAGTAGTAGGACTGCCTATTGGCGACTTGCAGCGATAAAATCGCTGTATGTGTGACCGTAGCTTAACATTTCAAAATCTCCTATAGCTATTCAATCTGGTTGAGATCTGGCGAGTTTGAAAGCCATAGCGATATGATTTATATCATTTTCACCTTCAACGAATCATTCAGTGAGCCCTCATGCCCTGTGAATGGAGACAGAGTCATCCTGGAAGAGACCATGCCCCTTCAGGATAAAGGTGATCCAAACATGTACTATATACTTAAACTGTGTTAGCATAACACATGCATGGTTTTTCCTTTAATTTGAAACAAGTATGCAAATTGATCTTTTTCTTTTTGTTTTCGCTACTATTACTATTATGGAATTCAATGCAGAACACTTTTCCCCTAGTTTGAATGCACATATAGTAGAATCCTCATGTGGTTTGCAAATTTAGAGGCTTTGACAGTACCGTCAATTTGTGCTTAATAAAATTACTTTAGGGTGGTACAGAAGTAGCTCGCTAATTAGAGTGTCAAGTGCCACGGAGGAGGCACCAGCTGTCATGCTGTAGAACTACCCCTGCTGTTTGACATCGTGTGTGTCTGTACCACAAAAACCATTGAACTTAAAATAATTGACAGTGCAGTGGTTCATTTTTAACACATACTGTGAAATGTATGAACAAACCCATCCCTGTGGTAAATAAGTATTTTTGCAAATTTACTGTCCATTAAACTCAGAAATTACCTCTATAGAATTAATGTGATGATTTAGTGAGAGAACTTTAATCCATGTATTCTGTCTAACTGTATCAGTCTGCATACATGTCTTCTAATGCTTAAAAGAATTATAAACTAAGCACCAATTAGTCTTCGCTCTTACTTTTTCACTACGTCTTGGAAGTGGCTGTTCACCAGTCCATAGTAATGATCAATCTGCGTCTACATGAGATAAAACATGAAAATGAATTATAATTCAATTTACACAAGCTCAACCAATCAGTTTCTGATTGTATTCTTCATACACAACATACAAACTATGTGATATTACTAGTGAAACTATTTAAAGAAATCCCTCTGAAATAAAACAGGTTAAACTACATCCTAAGGCGGTGACAAGTGCTTAACTTGTTTTACGGATGTCCACATCATTAAATGTGACTATAAATGGATAAAATACCACACGTCCTTCATTACCAATCAAAACAGGGATAAGTTGTTGTAGTACAAGAGGAATATAGGACCAACACCTCAGGCCTCATCAGACCACCCGGTCAGTGATTATTTTTCTATAATAACATGCCCTGTCATGGTCTAATCATTATGTGTTTTCATTGTCTTCAGACTCACCTTGTGCTTTTCATAGAGTACTGGACAGGTGAATGCTGCAACTTCACCTACAAGAGGAGAGAGAAATCAATGATCACTATTCCAAACTACCAGTCAGTTTCTCTAATGCATGATAGAAGTAAGGATGTGCTAATATTCATCTCTGACCAGATCACATTTGGAGTAAGAGATATTGCTGGCTTCCATCCCTGAACTGAGCATTTCCTGCTCCTCAACTTATAACTGCTCACTGACTTTCTCTGCCTTCTTGCTTACAAATGAGTGCTTTCTTGGAGAAAAAAAGGAAAAAAAAGCCACTGATAACCTTTGCTTCATGTTATCCACTTGTCTCTGTACCCTCTGTCCTTCTCCTTTAGATCAGGTCACACAGTAAACTCCAAACCCATCTGAAGAGGAGTGTGTGCGTCAGAGCCTCCTCCTCTTCTAGTATCACAACTGGTAAAACCAGCTATTCTCAGTACACAATTAACCCTACTACTACCACTACTACTACTACTAAGAACAACAACAACAACAGCAGTAGCTGACAAATACTGGGAAAGTTGGCCTGTATGCTGAAGCCACAAGTAAAGTAACAAGAACAATGTAATCAAGTATTGTTCGAGGACAAGTCCACTGTTGAACGTTGGGAACTGGATTTTTAAAAAACTGATTGCTGTTGTTTATTTTATTTCTGTATAAGTAGGCAATGCTCAATTCCTCTCAGGAATTTTTTTTTTTTCTGCCTATATACAGTATCTATATACAGTGGGGGAAATATGTATTGGATGTGTCAAAGTTTTCAGTAAATATATTTCCAATGAGTCTATTCACATGAAATTTTCACCAGACATCAGTATTAACTCAAGAAATCCAGAAATATAAAGAATTCACAACATTAAAGTCAATAAACAAAGTTGTGTAATAAAGACACAGGAAAAAAATATTGAACACACTAACTGAAATTTATTTAATACTTAGTGGAGAAGCCTTTGTTTGTAATAACAGCTTCAAGACGATTCCTGTATGAAGAAATTAATCGGCCGCAGTATTCAGGTGTGAGTTTGGCCCATTCTTCTAAACTTATTGTCTTTAAATCTTGTTCAGTTGGATTCAAGTCAGGTGATTGATTGGGCCATTCTAACACCTTGATTTTTTTTCTCTGAAACCAGTTGAGAGTTTCCTTTGCTGTAGGCTTTGGATTGATACCACGTCTTATCTTCATCCTTCTGGTGGATGGCAGCAGATTCTTCTCAAGAATTTCCTGGTAAAGGGCTACATTCATTCATTCATTCATTCATTGTTCATATGAAGTCTACCAGTACTACCAGTATGCAATGAAAAACAGCCCCACACCATGATGCTTCCACCTCCAAACTTAACTGTTGGTATAGTGTTTTAAGGATTATGTGCAGTTTCATTTCGCCCCAAACATGGTGTGCACTCTACACTCTCCCAGTATTTCATAGATTTGTCCAAATGAGTTGTAGCAAACTTTAAACAGGCTTTGACATGCCTTTTCTTTAGTAATGGAGTCTTACGGGGTGAGCGTGAGCAGTGGAATGCATTGCCTATTGATTTCTCTGTTACGATGGCACCATGCTTTTGCCCATCATGAGATGTTTCTTGTATGGCACCTTGGTAACAGAAAGCCTTTTTATAGAACATCAATATACTAACCCAGCTAAAATTAATTTGCACAGATAGAGGGTATAATTACTTACGATTTTCAGCTGGTTCCTCACGTTGCCTTGTAGAACTGCTTTTTCTTAGCATGTTCAATACTTGTGTAATTCCACTTTATTACACATAACTTTATTTATGGACTTTAATTTTGTGAATTCTTTATATTTCCAGATTTCTTGAGTTAATACTGATGTCTATGGAAAATTTCATGTGAATAACCTCATTGGAAATATATTTTCTGAAAAAAAAATGTTGACGCATCCAATAC
Source organism: Prietella phreatophila (assembly GCA_025728095.1). Lineage (NCBI taxonomy): Eukaryota > Metazoa > Chordata > Actinopteri > Siluriformes > Ictaluridae > Prietella > Prietella phreatophila. The sequence continues at coordinate 4,993,477 of JAOUWY010000030.1, forward strand.
TTATTTCCCTGACTGTATAACAGAGTACATAATAAAGTATATAAATATATTTTATGAATTTATTTCACTTACTTACATATTTTACTTTGAAGGATAAAAGATCAGTGCTATGGCTAAACTGGTAAACTAACCTTTCTGAACCTCCTGTTAATTTCTGCTTTGTTAGTGTAGGCTTTGTTCCTCAAAACTTGCTTCAATATATCAAAGGTATGGCCAACAGTGCTGAAAAAATAGCAAACTTTCTGAGGCATCTGAGATTTTACAGGGGAAAAGAGGAACATACACCTTGAGATAAAATTCTAGAGAATGTGGGCCAAGATCTATCTCCATAGATGGTAAACAAGTCGGGCTTTATAAGCTACCAGTAAACCTTTAAAGGAGGTGCTGAGTATGCAAGCTGGGTTGTAAGGGTGTAAATACTCAGACATAAAGTGGAATGCGACTATAAAGAACTTAAAATGTAAGTATCAGTAATTTGTGCTTAACTCAAGATGCCCCAGACAACCACAGGTGTAATCTGAGCTGAGCACTTGGTGGGTGTGAGATGAATTTGAATAAGTTTCAGTTTATTACACTTTATGCAAGACAAAACAGTTTTACTGACTGGGAAAACTAAAGAGAGGCTTAACAGTGATACCATTTCAATAGAAAATGTAGAGGTTCTATTAAGCAGGGCTTTGGGGTCAACAGGTAAAATAGCAGATTTCAAGTTGAATCATTATTCTGAATCATGTATACATGTGGTCAATTATTTAAGATGCATTATTGTGGTGGATCAAGTGCCATTGTAAATCTAAGCGACATTTTGCATAACAGTGGAAGACAGTGTTGTCAAATTGTCCGACAGAAGAGGAGAAAATATAGGATGCAGAATGTGATCTGAACCATGAGGATATCTTCGTGACAGGGACAGTAAAAGATTTATGTTTGTCAATAGATAAAAAGTGGAGTCTGCCAGAGAAAGGAATGTAAACCATGTGAGACATTTCTTGGCGAGTGAGAAGAATTTCACTCCATCAAAGGCTGCACCAAGGTCTAAAAGAGGAAGAATATTGAGGGTACAAGAGTCAGCAGACAAGAGAAGAGCATTAGTGAGCCTTACAAGAGCTGTGTCAGTGCTGTGCAGTCAAAGGAAACCAGACTGGAAAAGCACAAAGGGGTTGTTATAGCAAGGTCATTCTGTAGCTGAATGGATACCACCCTGTCTAGCAGTTTCAACAGAAATGGGAGATTAGAAACAAGCCCACAGTTTGTGATATAAAAGTGGATCAAAGCCAAGAACATCACAAAACTGATTTGATCCCAAATTCCTGGGTTGTTTATGTGACGTACAAATCAGAATTTATGAAAGCTGAAATGTATATGAACTTTTCTTAGGGAGAGATTAGAGCCGGGGACAAAGGAAGGACTAGCTCTGGTATCAGACTTCAGTCTGAAGTGAATGTACTGACTATGACTAGACCGCGATTGAAACACACTGATGAAATAAGAACTACATTCATTCACTTCCAAATGTCATGGTTTAATTCTTAAAAGAAAGCAATGCCCTGCTGAAGAGATCAAGAAATCTAAGAGCAATGCAATGGAGGTTTCGCTTTCACTGTAGCACACCATGTGAAGGTCACTAATGAAAAACAATAAAGTTTGTGTATCATATTTCACATTTGATCACTGGGGTGTTTGCATTTTTGTGAAAATAGCCTTCCCTTTTAACGGTGCTAAGATGAACACTTACCGATAATGAGAAGGGTGAGTCCATTAAACACACAACCGACGTAGGTCAGAACCCACAGCAGCACTGCTAACTGTACACAATTAACACACAGAAACAAAACTCATTATTATTATTGTTGCGGTTATTAATATTATTATTACTACTACTAAATACCTTCAGAGAGTCAGTCAGATCCTCCACCAGGTAGAGACGCTTCAGCTCATTAATAGTGGCATTGGTCTGTTTCAACAGCATATCACTGTGTTTATGAATTACATCAGCTGGTAGAGTAACATCCTGGTTCAGATACATTCTGCACACACACACACACACACACACACACACACACACACACAAAGCCAAAGTCAGTATTTAACTGCTTTATTGCTCTAAAATGACACTTACAGGTTGTGTGTATGTGCATATTTCTCACTTAAACGGGTGTGTGTTTTCGCTCTTCTGTAGGGCATCTGTGATTCCTCTGTAGATTCGGAAGCAGATGGTGACAGATAACAGAGCCAGAGCAATGTATGAACACACACTGATGATGCTGAGCAGACTCAGAGAGATCAACAGTGACAGCGTCGCTCCGAACACACATGCTGTCTTCTGTACATCATGCCAGTACAGCAGATCCCACACTGAAACACAAACACACACAGAAACTATTTACAGAGTGACACAGAAGATCTCTTACTGAAAACAAATAAGCCAGTGTTATACCTGATGCTTAACTAGAAGTACGACTGCACACATGCCGACTACTTGAGCAGGTGAGAACAAAAACCTTCTCTGGCTGCCAGTTTTGTCTTTAATTTCTGATCTGTACGGCGCAGTACAAATGCAGAAAAGCTCGGTTGTAATAAGCGGGGTGTCAAATGGAATACTATGACTTTATCCCTAAAAGCATTCACTATATACTGATCAGTGAGAATGCACTTTCATGTTGACGCACAGAGACGTCGGTCAAATTAACACATATAATTAAGAAATTTAAATACTTGACATACAAATATGCAATAGAATCTTCTAGAATAATCTGAGGGTGTTTTTACAACAATGTACCACTGATTAAAATAAGTAAAACATTGAACAACTTTAAAAATAATTCAGCGTGTAATGTTTTACGAATGTTGTTAATGAAAAGCAATACTGTTTGCGTATTGTATCCCATCTTTTTGTGTGATTGCATTTCACTCTGGATCAAAATCTCCATAGTAACCACTCCAAAGTGATAGAAGCTATAACCAGCCTCGAATTTCTTTGAAAATCACTGACCGACACTGGAGACACACATAGAGCCAAAATCAATCATCTCCCTAGTTCAGCAGTCAATGCACTGATCAGGGAGTTGGCCATTTTAAGGGCTGTCTCAATCGCAAAATCCTTCCAGTGTACTGGAACGTTCACTCCATGAAAACAAACTCCCACAATGTACCGTTTTCACTGTTCGATGCTCCCTATGTTCCCTTTTACTGGAAATGACGACATATGATTGTTTAGGTTAGCAATTTTTTAAAAACATTTTTTGCCGTTCTATATACGGTCTGTTTTAGTCTAACAACTTTTAAATGTTGAATGATTTTTTTTGTTTGTTTTCTTTAAATCCACTAGCTAGTATGATAGTGCTTCACGTACCATGAGAGAAATGTGTGTGATTAAGCTAACAAATACATATGAAATAGAAAACAAATATTTTAGTTTTTAATTTTTGGTAACGTTTTAGAATGCGAGTACAGTCATGTCACCAGAAATTGAGTTAGCAGTGTCCCAGTGTCTAATCCTTACAAGACACACTCGGGTATAAAGGCCAAGTCATACTGGGCACATTTCTGAAGCTTTTGTTTAAAATTCCTGCATTGATTGAAATGTTTCAATCCAACATCAAGAGTTACATGCTGAAATAAGAATCCTGCATGTATCGCTGCATTTGTGTGGCCATGAAGGCGTAGCCAAGTGCAGACTGTGAATCTGACTTGTAGAGAAAAAAAAACAACAACAACAAAAAAAATACATATGAATGTTGCCACTTTTGTGTCCTTAACTATGGGTTAATTATGTGTTTGTTATTAATTATGTGTCTTCTGTTTTACACTCAAAAGTAAAATGTAAACTACATCAATTTAAATCATCCTTTCTTTATGCTCTGAACACTTTCATGATAGCTCAACCAGGACATAACGTCTTTGAATGAATAGTTTGCTTCTTTTATTTTTTTTCCTGGTCTTCCAGGAAATGTATCACTGTCTCATGTCATATGTTTTTTTATTGAGCTGTGTTGTAATTACACTAATCCCAACTTTAGCTGTCCCCATCCACCATGTTTGTTGTCACATCAGTGTGACAGTTATGTATCTAAGCATTAATTTTTTGAGTGCAAAGTTCCATTTGAGCCACTAGATGGCAGCACAAACCTCTGAATAACGGCACACTGAATCTCAGGTTTTTCAGGTCACTTTGAAAGTATACACACATCCTTGCGCACTCTCTAGCCCACCCTTCAGACACAAAACATCATGAAACCATGGCTGACCATTGGTATTATTTTGCTGGTGGCTCATTCTCGGATTACAGGTACATGAATCAGGCTGAGAACGATCCTCCATCCAAAGATCCATTACCATGCTTTTACACTGGGCGGTTATATTTCTTAACCACTGGCAGTTAATAAATATACTAAGAAAGTAAGAAAGTCTGAATGCAGCCACTTGTAAAAGGCACTGCTGCTGACTGAGCTTTCACATTTAAGAAATGTTCACATTTTCAGAAAAGCACTAAGTGATGTCAAGCACTTTTAACCTCCCGATCAAATCAGGTCACAAGTTGGTGACAAAGTCAAACACACAGAGTGGACAGAGTGCCAGTGAAAATATTTGATAAGCAAATATAAAGAGAATTAAGACCTGCTGAATTGAAAATAGTTCATTGCCAATATCCCAATGTATTATATTATATTATAATTTAATATAATACTACTAGCATTGTTAGTACACACGTTTAAATATCTATGGCATATACATTTACATTTATTCACTTAGCAGACGCTTTTATCCAAAGCGACTTATACAAGCAAATATAACTGAATGCTCTCTCACATAGTAAAAAAAATAAATAAATAAAAAAAATAAAAAATAAAAAAAAAGAATAAATGAACAAAATGAGAATACATTGTAATTTAGGCCTAACTGGTTTAAGTACAGGTTTATTAGAGATAATCTGACTATAGCCTTAGCAGAGACACCAAATAAACAAGCTTTAAAAAGGTTTTAGATACATTTCTAAGCTGGGGAAAGTTAATGAAATTCTCAAATGAAATATTAGTTTTTAAATATCCTAAATTCAGTCTCTCCAGGATCTTGCGATCACAGAAATTACCACAAAAGCAAGGAAATATTTTAAGGAGCTTGCCATTTTTCACAATTCCTGAAGATTTTCCACAGATTAGGGCCATCAAATCACATCATGTGACGTCATCACAATGTGCATTCAGCCAACGCCCTGATTGATTCATGCATGTCGAACGAGTACAGCTTATTTACCAACAAACATCACTGCGAAAGACAATCAATTTCATACAAATGCAATTCAAGTAGTTTTCTATAAAAAAAATAAAAATAAACATTTTAAAAAAAGCACAAAAAAAAACCTCTGCAAACTGCATCGGAAATTTTTTGAAAAAAAAAAAAAGCTTTTCTGGCTTTAACAATCACCCCCCAAAAAATTCCCATCTCTGTGAAATTCTGTATGTACTGCTGAATTATCTTCTCCAGATCTTGGGGAATTTATATATAAAACCACAAATATGTTGATTAACAGCCTTAACAAGCGGTGATTGTGTGACATCTTGTTTTTGGTCAATTTGCAGTTTCTCGACACACATCACATGATTGGAATGAACTTCCTGCTAATGTAAGAGATCGGAAAACCATTGCTTATCACATATGTATGTATGTATGTATGTATGTATGTATGTGTGTCTTTGTTGAATCATGGAATGTGTTTTAAGTGTGTTATAAATTCGTTCTATGTGTAAGTAACCATGTTCTTTTAGTATACTTTTGTGGCTTTTTTGTCAGCACATGTCAGCACAAAAAGAGTCTCAGTCAGTGCATTTGTTTCTGTTTAAAAAAAAAATTTAAATAAAAAAATAAAAAAGTGTGAAAGCCTAGTGTGAAAGTAAAAGCAGTCCTGAGGTCAGATACTGTTAATGGAAAGAAAAAAAAACAAGACATCCATCGTCTGTGACTGTATAAATAGTAAGGATAGATCAATCGTACACTCAGTATGTGGATCGTTTTGTTTTGGGTTTTTTTTTTCCTCATGGAAAATTATCTTTCAAGCACGGGATACAGACATTCATGCAAACTAATAGCACGGTGAAGTACTTTAATGTATTATATTCCAAGGTAGTTGTGCTGGGCTGTGAAAATGCTGTCCGAGAAGTGAAAAGGTTTTCATTCATGTTTGAAGTTATTTATCTGAACTACACACATGGGATGCTGTTGAGTACACTTTACACTACGTTGAGAACATATTGACTTTTACATTACATGCAGATTTTAGTGGGAAACTAATGGCACCCCAATAGTGGATTGGAATCACCTAGAGAGCAAGGTGCCCTCTAGGTTGTGAAGTGCTGCCTGAGGACCCGGATGAGAAAGAGGCATCTGATTGGTCCGCTGGTGTACGGGACTTATAGAGAAAGAATTAGTTCTAGAACTACTTTATGGTTGTATATAAATGCCGTACACGTTCATGATCAAGCGTGCCATGTGAGGAAAGGGTAGGCAGAAACGGTAGTTAACGGTTCACAACTTACACTGAGACGATGGCGCTGTAGCTCTCGCATGGGCTTCCTCTTTTTCAGGGCGAGAGTTTATGATCTTTACGTTTTTTATGTCCATGATCGGATCTTCCGATCGGTGTCTCTCGAGGGCGTCTTTTGCGCCTCCGGCCAAATCCAAAATATCGTCCATGTCGAAGCTTTTACAGTCGGAGAAATCTGACACTTCCTCCGTAAACTCATCGGGGGCGAGTTTGTGTCCTGCCTGCTGCAGGTACTTCTGATCCCCGGTAGTGGAACTGATCTGATCATCCATCGCGGAAATTACTACCAGGCTTACAAGATAACTCTCTGATCTTAACTATTAGATAACTCTCAGATCTTCAGAAAAAAGTATCTGCTTATTAGATTGATGTACATTATAGAACTAACCATTCCAGCTGAAACAAGTTTTTTTTTTAAGTTAAGCCGGAAGTTACTCAGCTCGTCGGTAATAACGCAACGCCAGGAGGAGGGGCTTGGTGTTCCACACAATACAATTTTTATTTATTTATTTATTTGGGTGATGTGGAAAAACGAATTGCTCGTTTAAACTTAAAATCTGCCATCTTTAGCAGCAATAACTGCAACCAAACGCTTCTGATAACTGGAGATCAGTCTTTCACAGCACTGTGGTGGAATTTTGGCCCATTCTTCTTTACAGAATTGCTGTAGTTCAGCCACACTTTAGGGTTTGCGAGCCTGAACTGCCTGTTTAAGTTCCTGTCAGAGCATCTCAATCGGTTCAAGTCAGGACTTTGACTAGGCCACTCATAAAGTTTAACTTCGCTTTTAAAGCCATTTCGAGCTGAACTCCCATGCTTTGGATCCTTGTCTTTGTGCTTAATCCAATTTCTTTGCTTGAGTTTCAATTTATGGACTGAAGACCGGACATGTTCTATGCTTGTACTGTTTTCTTATAGCCACTTCTCATTTTATGCAGCTCAATGACCTTTTGCCGCACATCACAGCTACATTCTTGGTCTTACCCATTGTTATAAGTGACTAAGGGAATTTGGCCTATGTGTTACCTCAAATTTATACCCCTAGAAACAGGAAGACATGGTTCAGCATTTTCCAGTTCCTAATCACTCAGGTGTATTGAAAAAATAAAATAAAATAAACATATCAATATGAAATATATATATTTTCTCATGTGAATTCTTAGGGATCCCAGTAATTGATACACAACTATATTTAACAAAGATATATATTTTTTGTACTCTGTCCAGGGTGTACCCCGCCTTGTGCCCAATGCTTCCTGGGATAGGCTCTAGGCTACCTGTGACCCTGAAGAAGGAATAAGCGGTAGAAGATGGATGGATGGATGGATGGATAGACCTGTGTTGTGCTTGAAATTGTTGGCTATCCATGAGAGCATAGTATTTTGGTGATTTTTTTTTAAACAAAATTTCAAAAGCTTAAACAATAAAGACAATTTTTCACAGCTTTCTTTGCAAATATTTACTAAGAGTGCCAACAGGAGAGCACTGCATATTAATGTATATGTTTATATTTGTATGCATTTGGTCAGTGAAGAATAATCCAAATAACTCAATCCTTATTGGAACTTGTGTACTGAGAAAAATGGTGCACATGTTGAGCATGTTCTGTAAATAAACATTCACCATGTTTTATTATTAGTTGTTTCCTATTATGCTGGACCTATGGGACATCCTGTATTCTGATTTAGGATTACATCCATTACAAAATCCAAATTAATCAGTTTTATAAAGAAAATATTGCACGTTTTATAGAGCCACGGTGACTCGAATGCCACTGACATTGTTCAAGCAGCTGTAACAGAAGTACGCCATTTGAAATCTATATGTTTGTATACAGAACAACATAGAACTTTAGCTTAAGTTATATCACTAATGCTCATTCTACTTAGTAGATAAGCTCCAGTGCCCTACTGCTGGCTTCTCTCTCTGCTGGTGTCAGACATGGGCTCCTGGTGAGAGATTTGTTTATGGGACAACTTGGTTAGTTATCAGGCTGTAGGATGCTGTGGCAGAGAGCTAATGCAGCACAGGGAGGTCCTGCTTCAGCTCCTTAGATTCCTTACAGGGGATCACAATTAGTTATTGAAAATTGGTAAATTGGGTAACCATTAAATAGCTTCCTCATCTGAAACACACCATGCGCTGAGCTGTGGATGCAGTCTTGATACAATGCTTTACAATTACTCCTGAAATGAAGAACTTGTTTAATAAAATTAAAACCTGTTCAGAACTATCCATCAATTCATTTTCTGTACCACTTATCCTACGCAGGGTCACGGGGGAGATTGGAGTCGATCACAGAGGGGCACAAAGAGAGGGACGTCCTGGGCGGGGTGCCAATCCATTCCAGGGCTCAAGTCTCTCTCT
>JAOUWY010000030.1:5047103-5059583 GCA_025728095.1 Prietella phreatophila
AGAACATGCAAACTCCGCACACACATGGCCCTGGCGGGAATCGAACCCTGGACCCTGGAGGTGTGAGGCGAACATGCGAACATGCTAACCACTAAGCCACCGTGTGCCCAATATATATAATAATATAATATAATAATTTTGCAGTAGACCCGTTGTTAGTCCAAAGTCTGGCAAAAATATCAGTGTTGGTAAAGTTAACAATCTTGATAAAGTTTGTTAAATGAAACTTATTGTACTAACCTACTAATTAGTTCATAGCTTGGAGACTTTGATTATCTTTATATTAAACCTCTGCCGTTCTATCGGTTTCCAATTCACAACTATCGATCAATGTTCAGTCAATGTTTTTTGGTATTTCATTCACATTTTCATTTTGTTAATTACCCAAAACACCTCTAACTGTCTAATGACCTAGCAAACATCGACATTTTTACTAAAGCTATGTAATGCCTGTAGGCAATCTGTGTTGATGCAATGCAATGTAATAAACAATGAGTAACAATTACATCATGGGAGAAGCTTCAGCCAGTCACAAGTCTCTGCTCTGTCTCACAGACACAAAGTTATTTCCATCCAGGGTGACTGATTGAGAAGCTCTAAGGACTTCCATAAGGTTTGTCATATCTTACCCTGAGATATTATATGCCCTTATCATCACTGAATATTGCACAAATTAATATTCAGACTACTTTGCAATTCAGAAGTTTGGAGGTCTTGGTAAAACAAAGTTGTGTCTAAGTTACGCACGATTTGGAACTTGAACTTTAGCACATTGCACAATATCAGCTTGAGTATTAAGTACAGTGCCACTGTCTGACAATGTATTTTTGTTTCTTTTGGACTTTAAATACACAAAATAACATGACAGGCCATTTAAGTCCAATATTATATAAATAAAAAGACACAATGAACTACTTAATTAATTGACTAACTAGTTTATTAACCAATACCCAAACTCATGTCTTTACTTAGTTTAAGCTAAAAAAAAGGCTGTATTTTGTCCACGCAGAGGTCATCGGAGGAGACAGTATCTAAATCAATTTAGAGACTACTAATTAAAAGTTAAATAACTAACTACACTTAAAGAGCTTAAAGCATAGAATTTGAGAGCTTTGCAGGAGAGCACACTGAATTAACAAAAAACAAAACAAAACATACAAATACGAATAGTGTACCTCCCACACATACATTACAGATTCCCTGATTTTGAAGCTACATTATGTTGTGTGCACAATTAACTGGAAAAACAGAACATGAAGAAAAAAATAAATGTTAAATAATAAGATGGGCTAGATTAAGTGCTATTTAAAAAGCTGATTGTTAAATTCAACTTGATTCAATTTGAAATAATCTTGGGCTTGTACATTATATTACATTTGACAAAGAAAATACTACTGTCTACCTCTGGAGTCTATATTTTCTATCCTCCATTTTTTCAGGCTTAAATGACAGTGGTTGTATTTAAAGGTGGTAGTCTAGAGGTTATTGAAAAGCCAGACTTTGTCACTTCTACTCAAGAAAAATCTTGCAACTTGATTGGCATTATGTGAATTGGCCACTGAGAAAATTGACCAAAACACATGCGCAATCTGTTTCTGAAAATATGAGTAACTATACCTGCATGAATATTGATATAACTTTGGCTGACTGAATACAGCCATGTAATCATGGCATTACTGTACAACTTTTTCAATAATTGTATAGACTTTAAATTTTCTAAGAATAGCATTTTTTAGCTATGGAGCTGAGCATAAACATGTACACTTGTGACTCAGATATAGATGTAACCCTGTAGGTTGTGAATTTATTTACACATGCAAATGGAAACTGTAAGTGGATGCTGTAGGTGAAGTGCAGTTTGCACTTATATAGGACTTATGAGAGAACCTCGATGTCTGTAAGTCTTTAGTGATAGACTGGACGTCAGAATTCCTCCAGAGAGCTTGAGAAGGAGTAAAGGAGAGAACATTAAAATGCAAAGAATGCCAACAGCTGTAAATGTGAATGTCTTCTATGGTTATGCCAATGCAGTCAGCATGCAGCCCTTTTATTCAATCCCGATCAAGCCAGCCAGACAGAATGAGAGCAATAATTGCCCAACATCCATGTGCGCTCTTTTTCATGTGCAGGTGGCATTGTTTTTGTTTGGTGAGCTGTTCAGTCTGTCAATTGAGGTACCCTTCTCTGTTCTAGTGTTCGTTATAGAAAGCAGGACTTGCAAATTAGCTGGGTAATTTAGCTTGAAATACATGAAAAATATTTATATTTCCTTTTATGGCATTTACAGGAGTATAAACAACGATCGGTTATAACACTGCTTTGTACTGTTTTACAGGACATTTTACAATGCATGACAGGTCATTAGAATACACACACACATATTTTTGCACATTTTTGTTGGTTTTTGGACATAAATTAGTCATTATTTTAAACCTTAAAGATCAGATTTTTACATAGGCTCTTGTGTTCTGGGGTAGCTCTGATGAGTAAGCCTTTGAAAAGGCTTCTATAATTTGTCCCTAATTATCCTCAGGAGAGCAAAACATGGCAACAGTTTATGGTCCTCTGGACTCGAGGTGTACATCAAGACTGAGATCCTGCTGGACCCAACAAAAATCTCTGGGAGTGGGTAGTTTGTACTCCCATGTGGGTGGGTATGGGAGGTCAGATATGAAGCTCAAGGGAAAAAGAAATGCCATGCTGATTAACAAGGGAGAGTATTGGACACATTCCTGTTGTGATGTGTTTTCTGTGTTCATTCATCTTCTGTGATTTAATTGACTAATTTGTGTAAATTTTGGGGAAAATGATCAACTATGCTTCTTAGAAAATGTCTTGAGCAAGTACAAACACAAACAATAACTTTAGTAGCAGGAGGGATTGGTCAAATGTGCCTGTGGTAGGGGGTGGGAGAAGTCAGACTTTCTTCTGGAGTGGGTGGGGGTAGTCAGAAATGTTGCAGAAGTGGGTGAGATTTTCTTCAGTAGCATGCAGGATTGGGAATGGCCTTGCACACACCTTGATGGTGGAATGCTGCTATTTTTCCTCTTGGCTACTGTATATGCAGGGCACAAATGTGAATGCATGGTGTGATATTTATTTACGGTAATCCATCGGTTGTTGTCAGGATACATAACAGGTTTTAGTATAGAGGCATGCAGAAACAAGCTATGATATTCCATAATCTGAATTCCATAAAAGTCCAAAAAAGGCAAAGGTCAACATCAGGAAGTACAAAGAAAACAAAAAGTGGAAAAGAAGGCTCTGACTTAATGACTATAAATGCATAAGACTTTTCAAAAGATACTATAATGCAAAAGGAGATAAACAGACAAACTAATCAAGGATTAAACAGAGAACTGTTGAACACAATATGGAAATTAACTAATGACAAAACAGTGGTGTAGACAGGACTACAGTCAAAGAGTGAGCACAAGATCACTACTTACTCAGAACCTCACTATGCATTGAGAGGTAGAAATCGTGATAGGTACAAAATGAAAGTTTTAAAAAAAATGCTTCACCTTTCTTTATGATTAATCATGAAACCTTTTACACAAATCTAACATTGGCTTAGGTGTTTGAATTAGGTATCTTTATCTTACTTTAAAGTTACCAACTGTGTTCAATATCACTGTGGTTTCACCCAAATTAGGGAAATGAAAAAGAAATGATAATGCAACCATTGTAACCATGCAATCTCACTTTTTTTTGCTAATGCCAATAGGTTTGTATGTATATTTATTTTAATAAAATTTCACTGTAAATATGTCCTTGTTAAAAATCTCTTGTTTTACAGCATTGTTTCTTTACAGCAAGCCAGAATTGATAAAATTTTCAGTGCTCTACTGGCAACAAGCATAATCCTGATTCAGTCTGTATGGAATTGGGTTAGCTAACTGTAATCTACCATTTTGGAACCGTTAAATCTGCAGGTGGATTTGTCAAGCCTTCTTTCTGGATGCTGAACCCTTCTCCCTCATGCATCAACTGCTGCATTATCCTTCAGTGAGGCTTGGCAAGAAAACATGGGTAAAGAATGGTCATATGAATGGTAAATGAGGAATTCGGAAATGTATAATTAAGTGCTGGTGCAAGTGGTAATGGTGGGTTTTAAACCTTTGTTCAGTGCTGAAGGACAGCAGGGTCTAAAGTGCGGGAGGCTTTTTGGATGCAGCATCAGTGGTGAGTGTCCTGAAAGGAAGAGAAAGGGGCCTAATGATGTTCTCTGCCATTTTCAGTACCTGCAGCAGGGTCATGCAGTCTGAGACTTTACAATTCCCAAACCAGAAAGTGATATAGTTGCTAAGGAATCTCTCTATCATTGCCCAGTGGAGTGTATTAGGGATGGGGGTGGGGTTTTGCTCTACTCCATAACCACAGGAAAGAACTGCATGATTTTTTATTTTTTGGTTTACATTGAGGTCTTAGATGATCTCTTGATGTAAAATAGAAATAAAATGAATCATCAGTATTATTAGATTCTGATTACTGTACAAATAGGAAACGCATTTTAGTAGTAGATACACATTATACTAGGTATGTGGTATAATGTATGATGTTTCAGTAATGAAGAGTGGCAGAAGTATTTGGATTTGCAATGTCTGCCAGGTTAATCTGTCATTTTAGCAGTTACTACCTGCAAATTGTTAATATATCCTTCCAAACTAATATCAGATTTCCATTATATCTGAATCGTAGTAAAATGAATAATTACAAAGGTTTTAAAAATTGGAAATGGTTCATTTACAGTTTTAATGCATCACCAAATCCAACCTAAAAAAATAGAATAAAAAATGCCATAAGAAGTGCACAGAAGCTTTTTTATACATATTCACAAAAGAAAAACAAAAGAGAAATCCTTCAGGCAAACATGGTGGTGCTTCACCCTTCAAGAGGTCAATAGCACAAAATGCACTGAAAGCACAAGAGCTCTTCAAACAAACAACTGAAACATATTGGGCCAAGTCACAACAACAACAAAAAAAATAATGCAAATAATTCGCTAAAAGAATATTAAACTCTGAAAAAGCATTCAAGAAGGTGGGATAGTGGAAAGCTTGTGATAACTGGTTATAGGCTTAAGTCCTATTTAGTAATTGTTTAGTCCCAATTCTAAATATGGCTTAAGCCTACAACCAATGAATTTGTTCAGTTTTGAGGAACAGCAAGGTATTAAATAGCCTTAAGGAAGAAACTCTGGACTCTAGTTGCACTGACCTGGATCATGCTATGCACTTTGTCAGACAGAATGGAGGTGTCAAGTGTGTATACAATATGATTTAATATTATCCAGTATATTCAGTATGAATTTACATGCTACCCAACTCCCTAATCTCATGAAAATAAACTGTTGACAAGTACTCAGTAGCCCGATAAATAGGTTTAGTTATCCATGAGGAATGATTGCATGGTTAGCACACCCTGTAGTGAGCCTCCTGATAAATAAAATAAGCAGCAGACGTACTGTATGGCAGACTGCCAGATTGAATCAAAGGGCAAAAAAACATTAGGATTTGAAGACATACAGCAAAATAAGTAAATAAGTGAAGTATTCTCATATCTAATACTCTTCTCACAGTGACTCATTCAATATTTACTGTACAAACTGTTTTATATAGAGCACTTTACTGGGCAGCAGTAGCATGAGACTCAGTTGAGACAACACTCACTAGTGAGTTCACCGCACCAATGAACATTCCAAATAAATTTAGCATCAACTATTAAATACAAAATTACCTGGCAACCTAAAAACCCGGTAATATGAAAGTATGAATAACAATGTTCCGTTAGGTACACCACTAATAAGTATCTTCTTATTTACAATTATATGTAAAGCTAAAATATCCATCCTGAGAAGTTATGCTATGCTTTGTGATACTTATAGGCTGTATTCAGAGCCTTACATCAAACTGCCTGACAATTTGTTATGCTAAAAGTCATGATGTGGGCTGTATATGCACTCAAATAAACTATGGAATGCCATTAAAAGGCAATATAAAAATATATAAATATGACGATAGCTAATTGTACAGTCCCTTAAAAGTACATGAAAATATAGAATTAACAAATATAGTATTTTATTAATCCATCCATTTTCTACCACTTATTCCTTCTTCAGGGTCACGGGGAACCTGGAGCCTATCCCAGGAATTGGGCACAAGGCAGGGTACACCCTTGACAGGGTGCCAGTCCATCACGGCACAATCACATACACTATGGAGAATTTAGTCACACCAATCAGCCTACCACCTACCATGCATGTCTTTGACTGGGGGAGGAAACATACCCAGAGGAAACCTGCAGGAGAACATGCAAACTCTGCACACACATGGCCCTGGCGGGAATCAAACCCTGGACCCTGGAGGTGTGAGGCAAATGTGCTAACCACTAAGCCACTGTGCGCCCCAGTATTTTATTAATCAAATAAAACAATATAAATGTCATATTGAACGCTTGTTTCATCATTAAGTGCATAAGTATCTTTATAAGCTTCTGAATAATGATGGTGAAAATTGATTTATCAATGAAACCAAATTTGCAGTAATTATCATTTCAACTAGGACTATTCATTCAGCAATATTCTGGCAATATACTAGAATCATATTAGATGTTCATTTCAATTCTTGTCATTCTCTTGTTCAAATATTATTCTGATTATGATGTGATTTTAGAGGGAAGGTTCTCTTGTTTAAAAGTGGTGGTCTAAACACTATTTGAAAAATTACTCCTTGAAGGGATGAATTACATGCAGGTCATTTTAATAATCTAAAACTGTCAGAAAATCAACTTACATTGTGTTAAGATACCAGCATTCAATTTGGACTTTAGTCGGGATGTAGTATGCATCAGTTATACACCGAATTTATGTACTAACGCTAGTAATAGAGTAATCTATACAGAGAATATAACACTTAAACATATTCATACAAAAAAATGCAGAATAAAATAAAAACAGCCTAATAAAAATAAAAAATAAAAACATTCAAAAGAAGTCCCTGAATTCAATGTAATACATAACTAATTGACCTGGTTGACAACAGCCTTGAGGGTATTATCACCACTCAGAGTGTTAATATTTTAAGAAACTCAACAGGTCATGACTGAGTCCTGGAAAACATGAGAGATGTGCACAGTGTGTGTAATGTCAAATTGGATAAGCTAGCTAATCTATCATTCTAATTACAGAATTTTGGCCTGTGGTGAGCATATATGAGATAATGTAGTCTTGGTGTTCTTCATCAAATGCCCCTCACTTGCACTACTTTATCTCTCTCTGTCTAAAATATTGTTGATTATGCTACTTAATCAATATAACAAAAAATACTTTGTAGAGGAAATCTGTATGTATGTGATGAACTGAAAAAGCAGAGAAGTGAGCACATAGCTGAGATAATCATATAGATCACTGAGTAACATTTTCTGTCAACATGCATTATAAAATATTTACTTGATATTACTAAAAGAGCTGGAGAAACAATTCATACTTGGTGCATTTCTACTATAAACAGAGAGAGAGAAAGTACACACTGAAAGTAAACTTTTTGGCCTATTGGGAAACCCAGACTAAACTCCAGAGTAAATGCAATGTTATCTAGCCCTAAACAGACAGTATAGCATGGCAGATTATCTGAGCATGGTGACTCACCCAAAACTAAGAAACACCTTGACGTAGTATAGACTCAGCAAGTACTGCTTGGCCATCAAGATGGGCCGACACAGACAGTCCTTGCTGCCCCCGAGAGCATAGACTGTGCCAGCAGTGTGCACTAAATAAAATGAGACAGAGCTGTATGTCCTCCCTGAATGCACTAAATATAATTACATTCAAACTGAATTCTTCACCAAAATGAGGGAGATTATCTCCGACTTTAGCTGCCTCTCAAACCCCGACAAAGTTTCCCACCTACTGGGGGAGTACAGAAAGAGCTGTACACGAGTAGCACAATACACACACACACACACACACACACACACACACACACACACACACACACCTACCACCAGGTGATGAACAGGGAGTGAGATAAACCAAGTCACAAGCACACACACACACACACACACACACACATGCACACACACACACATGCACACACACACATACACACACACGTCTGGAAAACAGAAGGGGTCAGGGTCACTGGAAGATCTATGATCAATGTTAGATCAAATCCATGTGAGTGTCAACATGTGCTTCAATGGAAGGGATAAGACTCATGGAAAATCAAAACAAAGTATTTAGTGTATTTAACAATGTCAGTACTACATATATCAATTTGCAATGTGCAACATCTTCAATATTAAATATTCCAAATGTCAGTCCCTGCTGGATGTTTTGGCTCGAGTGCACAATTCTTACATACTCAGCAATATTCCTTGGTCTTGCTCATTATTATGAGTGACTAAGGTAATTTGCCTATGTGTTACCTCATATTTATACCCCTGTAAAACAGGAAGTCATGGTTGAACATTTTGAGTTCCTTGTCATGCAGGTGTACTAAAAAAATTTAAATATCAATTTTCACAGCCTTCTTTGCTTAAATTTACCAAGGGTGCCAATATTAGTGGAGGGCACTATAGAATTTCATACTCAAACCAAAACATCCAGCAGGACAAATAGATTGATGAGGTCATATTAAATCGTTATGTCAACTGTTGAGTAGGTTCTCTTGGGTGAGGAAATAGAACTGTCTCTCAGAATCGTGGCAGCATGTCTTCCTGCACCAGCAGTCAGTGTGAACTCAGCTGACAGTTTCTTAACTGGCTCCTCCACATAATGCACACATCAGTTCTGAGCCAGCACCCCATGTCTGTACTCTCATTTTGGAGGACAGAGCGGCAAAGGAGAGCTGCTTGATCCTCCCATAACTAGATCCTATGTATGGTCATTTGTACATCTCTATGTTGTCGTTTTTACTCCATTGATTTCATGAATCATGATGTAATGATTGACTCATGGACACCAACTGTATATATATGAGTTGATGAGGTATCCTTTCAGTCAAAGTCGATTTTTTGGTCAGTTTATTGATCATTATTTTCCACACTTACTTATCTTGGGCCGCTTTATTCAGTTATTTCATGTGCATATTCGTGTCGGATTTGATTGTGTCCAGCCAGCGGGTTTTTTGATGCCCTCTTCTTCTCGACCCACTGACTATGCCGAACATTATTGTTGTTTTCAGAGAATTAGTTTGGTTGATATGACCAAAGTATGAGAGCCGTTGCTTGGTGATTTTTCCCTCTAGCGATATTTTTGGTTTTTTATATGTAAATATTAACACAAGGTTATTTATATTTCTTTTGCCAATTTTGACTCCAATTGGTGATTGCATCGTCTCATGATCGTTTCGGCATACAGATTGAACAGGGCCGGTGATAGAATGCAGTCTTGTCGAACGCCTTTTCCGATCTCAAACCAATCTGTGTTGCCGAATGGTGTCCTGACAGTGGCTTTTTGATTTTCGTAGAAGAATCAGTTCTTCCAGATGCTCTGGAATACCCATTCTCCTCAGACATTTCCACAGCTTGTCATGTTCAATGCAGTTGAATGCTTTGCTGTAATCTATGAAGCACATTTAAACGTCCTTTTGATATTTGTGCATCTTTTCCATGATCCATTGCAGGTTCGGGATTTGGTCTCTGGTTCCAGGTCCTTTGTGAAAACTAGCTTGTACATAAGGGTGCTCCCTCTTGACTACTGAGGCTATGTGTTTTTGAATAATCTTCAGCAGGATTTTGCTTGCATGCAATATAAGTGTGATGGTCCTATAGGTGCAGCACTCTTGTGAATCGCCTTTTTTCAGAAGTGGAACAAAGACTGATCTCCTCCAATCTTGGAGCCATGATTTGGTCTTCCAGATTTGTCAGCAGAGCTTTGCAAATGTTGAAATCAGTATTGGCTTGAATAATTCGGCTGGTATGCAGTCAATGGCCGGAGCTTTCCTATTTGGTAGTTGATTCAGAGCCCAAGCTATGTTTTCATCCAGAATGTCTGGCGTATGTCCAATCAGATCTTCATGTCCGGGTGGTTGACTTGGCCTATTGCCTGAGTATAGCTCTGATGAGTACTCTTGCCATCTTTGTTTAGTTTGATCTTTGCTCTGTAGTGCTTTGCCATTTCGATCCTAGGTGGTTGCTGTTTTGCAGGGTGCAAATGGTACCCGTGCCTGTTTCACATGGCCAAAGAGTTCACAAACGTGACTTTGCTTGTTAGCGTCTTCCAATTTTGCACATTGCCCATTCCAGTAACGCTCCTTATCTCTTCTTGCTTCTCTCTGAAATTCCACGTTTAGCAACCTGAACTCAGTGGTCTTGCCAGTTGCTTTGGCTGCATGTCTCTTCTTGCTGATTTCAATTGTCGCATCAGAGAACTATTTTGGTCTTCTTTCTGTTTTTTGGATGGTATGAATTGTTCCACCGTATTCATTATGATCAATTTCATTTCTTCCCATAATTCATCTGGATCTTTTCCAGCTGTGATGATCGGCTTGAATAGATTTTTTACCTCGACCGTGTATTGTACTGGGATGTTACTGGTGTCAAAACGATGTGTTTTAAGTGATTTTTTGATGGTGGTGAATCTGAGCTTGATCTTCATAACAAGTAGCTGATGGTCAGAACCGCAATCAGCACCTGGTAGTGTTTTAACTGCTTGTACCGAGTTGTTCCAATTTTGTTGGCAGAAGAAATAGTCAATCTGGTTACGATGTTGTCCGTTTGGAGCTGTGTATAAATGCCATTTTTGCTGCTTAAACCAAATATTTGCAATCGATAGCCTATTTTCATGACAGCATTGAACCAAGCGGTCACCAGCTGCATTTTGCTCTCTAAATCCAAATTTGCCTACAATCGGTAGTTCTTCTCTTGCGCTTACTTTTGCGTTGAAATCCCCTGCAATAAAGATGATGTCCATGGCAGGTACTTGCTCGATTGCTTGTTTTTCGATGTCCTCTTCTTATGCATCCGTGGTGGGTGCATAAAACTGCAGGATCGTGAGAGAACGAGTCTTCCCATTAATGTGGACGGATATGATTCTGTTACTGATGGCCTTAAAACACTGAACGGCATGAGCGATTGTCTTGTTTGTGAGGAGGGCTACTCCATTGTGTCTGGTGTTGTCATTCCCAGAGTAGTAAACCATGTAATTGTTGCTGTTGAAATATCCGCTGCGTGTCCAGTGAAGCTCACTAATACCAAAGATATAAATTTTGAGCCATTCCATCTCGGTTTTGATGATGTTTAGTTTGCCTGTATTCATGCCATGAAAGTTCCAAGTTCTGATATTGTGACTCTTTGTAAAACGTAGATGTTTTCTTTTGCATGGGGCAGCATCAAATCCTAGCCCCAAGCCCCAAATCCTAATGGATTTGACTGGCCCACATCATAAATCCCCGAGCTATTTGAACTTCATCCTTGTTCTTCCCTGGTAGCATGTTGGGTGCCTTCCGGCCAAGGGGCCCACCTTCCAGCGCCATGTCTGAAAACGTTTGATTGTGTTGATCCATAAGTATTTTGGCAGTGAAACTGGAGTAGTTTGCTATTGCTTTCTCCACCCCTTCCCAGTTATCCGGGCTTGGGTCCAGCGTGTAGCTGTTACCAACTGCACGGTTGGGTTATATAAACAAATAACATGTGCTCTTTGTTGAAGCTTGTCATGTTATGTCCAGCAGATGGCACTTTGTTTTGGTTCACTCATTTCTGGGTTGAGAGCTAGCTTAACCACCTTGATTTGTCATAGGTGTTTGTAGTTTAAGTAATGATTATGTTCTTTATTTAAGTGCTGTGGTTACGGAGAACTTGGTTCGGTATTATTTGTTGTAGCGGTCAATGGATTGTCTTGATTCTAAGAATGATATTGTCATGCCAAGTTTCATGTTTCCCATTTAGCCATTGAGGACCGCATTTACTTTGAGTTTTGTATGTTCAATAAAGAGTCTGATCTGCACCTGCATCCACCTCCAACTACATTTCGTAACAAAGCTAATAAGGCTGATGATGTGGTTTACAGGCGCCCTTATATTATCACGTGACAGGTGAAATGCCACGTCACAAGGTGTAATTTCACACAGACTGTTCATGCGCTAGAGCACTTCCCACAGCCTGAAGCTTATGCAACTTTGAGTTCCTTTTAAAAGAGAACAACAGTTACACACATATCTTACTTTATTAAAATGGAACATATGCCATACAAGCTCTTATTTAAGTTATTACTATAGAAAAAATTACATAATCAAAATAACTCATTCATATAAACCCAGCTGCAGGAACTACTGTAAGAGCAGCTGAAAAAAAAAATCAACACTTTCCATTTCATTCATAGTCAAGCATAAATATTCATATTTTTCTTTCTTCATCTTCAGTAACCACATTATTCTGGTGAATCCCCTGCTGATTTTGTACGTTTGCCCACTAACAAAGAAATGATCAGTGTATAATTTTAATGGTAGATTTATTTGAACAGTGAGAGACAGAATAACA
>JAOUWY010000030.1:5093882-5106099 GCA_025728095.1 Prietella phreatophila
CTAGGTCTGGACTTGGACACTGTGAGCTTGAGACTGGGTGTGGACTTGGACACTGTGAGCTTGGAACTGAGTCTGGACTTGGACCTCGTGGGTTTGAGGCTTCGATTTTTCCGAGCTTTCTAGTTCCCGTGTTTTGGCAGTCAACTCCTTCAGTCGATTCAGTGCCTCATCACGAACTGTTCTGGTTTGGGTGAGTTGAGCTTCTCGCTCGGACAGAGTGCTGCGTACACCCTCCAGTTCCAGCTGCAGTTGGGTCACCTTTTTCTCTAGTTGGTCCCACATTGTCATCAAAATTTGTTCCCGGATTAACTCTTCTTTCAGCCGGACCATAGTGTCCAGTAATTCGGCCTCCGCCGACGAGCCTTCCTGAGTAGTGCTGACCTGAGAGATTTCAGGGACTGGAGACATGACTGGGACCGGAGCTTGAGATGTGACTATAACCGGAGACGTGACTAAGACTGGAGATTTGGCATGGACAGGAAACTTGACTTGGCTGGGACTGGAACCCTGACTGGAGCTTTCTCTGCTCTTCCCCCTTCTCTGTTTCGCCTGCTCATAGTACACATGGAGAAAAGATTCAGCATGAGTCCTCCAATTACCTTCCTGCAGCACTTTATCCAAGTTATACCTTTGCCCTGGTTCTCTGAATTCTTCAAAAAATAAGTTCAAAAACAACCGAACATCCTCCAGCACGCCGGGTCTCTCAGCCACTATCTGTTCTGCCCATGTGCGAGCGACGCCCAAAAAGCGAGACAGTATGAACATGATGAATTGTCCTTCTGGGGGTTTTGGGTCGCACAGGCTGACAAAATATTGCTGACATTCCATAACAAAGTAATCCGGGTAATCCTGGCTATCATACCGCGTAGGCATTCTTCTGCGAGAAGCGCATTGAGTCAAAAGCGGGGATACTTAGCGTGCTGGTTGTAGTTCGGCGTCTCCTCCATTCTACATCCATGATTGGGGCGGTTCAATCTGTCACACGCCGCTGGCACAAGAAGCAAACAGGATGTAAATGCTGCGAAGAACGGTGAACTTTATTTACAGTGCTTCCAAATAAAACAAACAAAACCGAAACAGGAACACAATCACTAAGCTATGGCTCACTTTACTAGCCCTGCTACTGGCTAACGCTACGACAAAAACAAGAAACAAAGAATACTGTGGTTAGACACGAATTCTACGAAGGTGCATTTACGAATGCACCCAAATACACATTAGGGTCTTTAAGAGTTTACGAATCTCTACAAGAGTCTATGAGTGGCTATTCACATATACGTATATTATACGCGCATTGAACCGCACCGTGTGGAGCACGGCACCCGGTATGTATGAGTTCCTGTCATCAGTCCAAACAGCTCGCAGCTGTGCGCAATTCCCACACACACCCACACATGACTCTATGACCTGACAGGTCGAAGACGTGACGTTGATGCAGACGATGTCCACATGCGCAGTGGCGTTCGAGGAACGCCACTGCTCCGGGAGGGCTGTTACAACGCGGAAGGTGTCCGCGCATGCGCAGTAGCGCTCGATGTGCGCCACTGCTCCGGACGAACTGTGACAGCCATGTGAAAGGGTTTTCCAGGCAACCAAATAATTTGACTGTACAGCCTCCTGGTGTTTTTGCTTGCCCTTTGGTTTATCTAGTGAATTAATCTAGTGAGTTAATCTAGTGAATCTAGTGGTTTATCTAGACAATTGCCAGTTTATTAGGTACACCTAGCTTGAACACATACTTTATACACACTAACATTCATAAGGTCAATCCTCATATTGTGCAACTGATTTTCTGTATACCTACACTTGCATGCGGCAACATAACACAGCTCGAGAGAATGAGAATTCAAGATCCATGGATGACTTTAGATTATATGTACCAAAGCACATCTTTCAGGATGCATATTGGCCATATCTGTCTCTCTGACATTTAATAAGGAAGGGTTGTCCTCTGTGACATGACTGAAATGCAAACATGCAAGAGGTGCAAGAATTTCATAAGGATTTTTTTCAGAGCAAAAAGCTTACACTCATTTCAGTAATGAATTCAGCAGAGTACCATGATAGCTATTAGGCCTGTAGGCCCATTCTCAGTGGTAATACACAGGAGCACAATCCTCTACTATCATCATGTCAATGTCTCCGACTGGTTGCATTTGCATAATAAATTCTGTGCAGTCTGTCAACATCCCTGACTGTTGACATTTGCTTAATAAATTCTAAGCCGTCCGACAAACTAGGCTAGTTGCATGATTTAGCCATTAGCCATGTATAGAAGGTAACCTTTTCTTTTTCAAAATTTATCCCAGGAAATTACACATTGCATAACATTTATAAGATTGACATGACGTGGTATGTTTAGTTATAGAGTGAACTGTGTTTAGAATTTCTATGTGGGAATTATGTTAAATTCCTAAGGTACATGTTAATGAAAGTTTATAGTGTGTAAATGATAAAGTAGGGTGGTGTAAGGTGACATGGAATGGAAATATTAGTTGAGAAATTTGCTGCTGAATGTATTAGAAGTGGTCATAATTATTACTAAACTCTAAAATAAATTTTTATTATAATTGGTGCAATTTTGACGGATCATTTCTAAGTGATATTTAATCTGAAAAAATGGCACACTTATATAGCACGCTTATCCAACATTAACTGTGCACTGGGAGCTTCAAAAGTTTCATTGGATATTTGAATCCTTTACCTTTTTCTGAGAGATTTTTAAAATCATTACTCCATCAGCTGAGGCTGAGTAAAATCGCTTTTATGTACTGAACCAGGTATCGTTGTTTCTGATTGCCTTGTATTGTATTGCATTTTGTTCATTTCAGCTGAATATTTAAATCAGGTCTAGCCACAGAAATCACAAATCAAGGTTTGTTTTTCTTAAGTTCTTTGTCCGATACAAGTCACAGAACCAGAACTTGGACCCTGCACTGGCTGATTTCCTATCGTCTGAGCTTGGGAAGAAGTCACACTGACACCAACTGCAGTGAATGCTTCTTAGTTTAGTGATATAGAAAGCATAGTATATATTGATTAAAAAAAAGATAAATGTAAATTCGAACGGGTCACAGACAAAATTAAAACATCTATTTTGTCGGTTCGAATGATATAAGAACTAAAAGACGTCAAGTCTACAAGATAATAAGAGAAGAAGAAGAACCGAGAGAGAGTGTGGGTCAAAGGCCTGAAAATTATCAGGTTTTTTTTTTTAAATAATATACTTTACCCTGATTACATTTTACATTTATGGAAATGAGAAAACATGCACCACTACAAAAAAAAGCACTCAGATATGACAAGAAACTGGCATTTTAAAAGCATCACACATGGAATGGGGTTCAGTATAATATTGCATGAAATAATGAAATCTTAAGACATTGACAATCTTTGATTATAGGAACTTCTTCAGTGTGCACTTCACTCAGGAAACTTAAAGTGACCATGTATAACTATCTTCTGCCTGCCATTGCATCACTACCAAAAAGAAAATGGAAAATGTCGACCTTTTGCAGCACAGCAACCCTGGAGACAGAGCAACCCATCAAAGAAAAAAATCCCTTTGAGAGGGAAAAAAATCACTGTTACATTTACATGCTATACTCTGTCATAACATTGACATTTCCAGCTGGTCCATGTCTGCAATACATACAGAAGAATTTTAAATGTGTAACAATATATGCGAAGAAAAAAACATTCCATTCAATCTCAATGAATGCATATTTTTCATCAAAATATCTATTCATTTTTTCCTTTTTTACCCATGACCTTATTTCAAAACATAACCAGCTCTGTATGTCAAAGGTAAAATACCCCGATTTTGTCTTCGAGAGCATCTAAGCTCTGAAACATTTTCACCTTCAATATCAGAAATGTCAGCATCATCTGAAGCTTCTGGTACTCCCAATTCCAGTTCTGGAACTACATATTATGCCCTGTTCTCCTGCTCCTGGAGTACATTCTTTTCCTGGTCTACCTCATTTATTTCCCGCTGAACCACCCCTTTGTCCCTACTGTGCCTAATTGCAGTGGCTGGAACACAAATAAGATCTGGGAATTCTGTTTCAGACTCTAACTGGTTTGTGGGTCTGGGTTTGGTCCTACTTGATGTGGAAGGTGTCAATAAAGGGAATGTGCAGTGACAAAGGTGATCTCTATGTACTACCAGCATTAGACCCCCCTTTGCAGGCTTAACAGTGAACACAGGGATGTCTGAGTGATTCTGCCTCAATACAGCATAAGATGTGTTCTCTCACTTGTCCTGGATTTTGTTTCTGCCCCATTTGTGCGATTACATAGCAACAAACAGTCACCAGGCCTTACACCCTGGAGGACATGTGGTCATACTCTCTCTTCTATCACTTGGAGGCCTCTTGTGCAACTGCATTTGCCACCTTTGCTGCAGCCTTTAGCCGGCTATGGTGATTCCACACCCAATCATCCAGATTTTCTGTATCACTCTTCCCCAAGTCCTATCCACCCAGCACATTTAGTGGAAGGTGTGCATCCCTCCTGAACATCATATAAAACAGAGAATAGACTGTGGATGAGTGGACATGGCTGTGCCATCACTAACTCTGAAAGGTGAGCTTTCCAATCCCTTTTCTTCTCGGCTGTCAACATTCTCAGCATATCATGCATGGTGCCATTGAACCTCTCAGACAGAGTTTCCTTGGGGGTGATAGGGAATGATACAATACATTTTACAGAATTCCTTGATCACTTGAGCTTCAAAACAACTTTCTTGGTCAGAGTGTAAACAAGCTGGACACACATAATAGACAAACCAGTGTTTGATGAGGGCTTTGGCAGTCATACATATTGTTTGGTTCTTGGTGGGGATGGAAACTGTAAATCGGTTAAACATGTTGGTCAGAACAAGCACATTTTCATATCTCTCTGAAGACATTTCCAGCTGGGTATAATACAGTGCCAGAACTTCCAAAAGAGCAGTGACGTTTATGCAGGTCATTGGACCTCAAGAAGACATCCTTTGCAAGAGTATATCTTTTACACTGCTCTAACCATCCGGCTTTAGACATGTTAGGCCAGTAGTAGTTCCATCATATTAATGTCAGGGTACTCCTTTCCCCGAAATTACCTCCATATTCATGTTGGCTGTCATAAACCAAATGCTGTAAGGGGTCTGGAACAAGTAGCTGACTAGTTTTCTCTCCATCCCTTGGTTCAAGAATACATCTGAACATAACTCCATGATGCAACTGAAGACATTCTAACTCTCCTCAAAGCATTTTAAACTCTGTTGGCATACTGTGTTGTCATGCTCAACATGGTCTTTTGTTTTTAGACTCAGCATTGTATATGGAACCTATCAAGGGATCACTTTGAAGATCCATAATTTCGTCCCAGCTGTAACCACTCACCACTTTCTTGATGGATGTTTATACAACCACTTGAACATCAGTTTCTCCTCACTTGAACTCTTGAGTGGGCCACAGGCATACCTGCACTTCCTCAGAATTCAGTCAGATGAAGTTCTTCTCTGGGTCATCTTCTTCAAATTCTGCCCTGGAGGGGATTCTCGACATAGCATCTGCGTTTGTGTTCTGTCATCCAGGCTTATACAGGACCTTATAATTAAACTCTGCCAACTGTGCCACCCAGCATTGCTCAACTATTCTGAGATTGGCTGTCTCCAGATAACGCAGTGTATTATGGTTCGTGATTAAGATGAACTTAGAAAACATCAAATATTCTCAGAATTTTTCAATCACAGCCCATTTCAATGGCAGCAGTTCCAATTTGACTGCACAGTAGTTCTTGTCATTTCTCTCTGATCCTCTTTGACCCCTGCTCACGAATGTGGTGACCCTCTCAGCTCACCCTGCTTTTGGCTCAATACAGCCCCGAGGCCATGGAGACTCCCATCTGTTGTGAAGATAAATGGAAAGTCAACATTAAGATAAGCAAGGACTGGAGGTAATATGAGGCACTTTTTCAATTTGTCAAAGGCGGTCTGGCAATTACTGCTCTAGAAGAAGGGTTCAGAGGATGTTCTTTTGTCCTTGCTGCACATTAGTGCACGCAATGGGTTTTCTATATACACATCCTTTGGTATGAACCATTTATAGTAGCTCATGAATCCGATTAACTACCTCACTTCTCTCACACTCTTAGGAACAGGCCATGTACCTAAAGCACTCACATTTTCATTTTTGACTTGGACGAGATTAAGAGACCCAGAAACTTCTCCTCGGGCCTAAGGAGGAGGAGGGCTGGGCTTCAACTTTAGGCCATGCTGCTTCAGTCACTGGATGGCAAACTCCAGTCTCTCACAGTGGCCCTTGAAGTCTTTAAAAAATACAATAACATCATCAAGATATATAAAGAGGACATCAAAGGTCAAATCACAGATCATGACCACCAAAACGTGCTGAAAGGTGCTGAACAGCATCCTCGTCCACTCGAACAGCTCAAATGGTGTAGTGGCGGCTGTCTTCTCTCAATCACACTCACTCATGGCTACCTGGAAATAGCCAGCTGTCAAATCTAGTATGGAGAACAGTTGAGAATTCCCCAGAGCATCTAGAGATTCTACCACTCTAGGAAGTGTGTACTGTATGCATCTTTGCATGTGATTAGTTTAACTTCCTGTAGTCAAAGCAGAAGCGCACACTACCATCTTTTTTCATAACCATCACTACTGGCAAGGCCCAAGGGCTTGCACTGTCCCTAATGCCTTGCAACACAAGATCCTGCACATGTTTCCTGAGTTCTTGAAACTCTTGTGGTGGTACTCTGCGGTGTCTCTGTTTGATTGGCGAAGCATCACCGGTGCGGATGCCATGAGTCACTGCTCGTATGTACCAGTTTTCAGTCAGTTTTCAAAAATATGTCTCTGTACTTTGCCAACAACTGGTTTAGTTCTTCACACTGTTGGCATAAGCTTTTCATAGTTTACTTGGACAGATACAGGATGTTCATTGGAGGTCAGCTTAAATGTGCACCATGCAGCATTCCATTGTCCTCTTCATATTCCAGAATCTTCCTACTAAACACCTCATGTGGCTTAGACACTACTGCCACTCGACACCTTGGGTTAAGACTGTTGGCTTGAATTCATTACACGGACAGGGACTTTGCCACCCTCTGATTTTGTTAACACATTGGCCACCAGGGTTCCCTTGGGTAGACTTGTGTCAGCTTTGGGCTCAATCAACTCTTGGCATTTGCCTTTCAGAGGCACTCTACAACCGTCAAACACCTTTTCACTTAGATGGGAGATGATGATGGTTTGCTTTCCACCAACATTCATGAACCCAATCTTGCCATTAGAACTCAGCGATTCAGCTTTCCCAACACTTGCTAAGACTCTTCTTATTTTTGCTTCCATATGTTGTCCATATTTGTTGGTTTTCTTTATGCCCTCTCCTGTTACGAACAATGACGTAAGTAAACTAATGATATTCTTTCCAATGATTCCAGAAAATACTCTTAAATCATTTTCCTCTTAGCTGTCAGTACGAAGACCTACTTCCAAGGTAGAATGTTCCCCATATACTCCACATCAGCCTGTAAGCATCCTAGGTCGGGAATGTCGAGACAATCTACAAATGCACCATCTTGCACCAAGTCCCTCATAGAAAACTGTTACATAAAGGAACAACCCCAGTGGGGAGAGTGCACTTGGGACTTCAAACAGACTAAATTCTGCATATTTGAAAGCACTCTAAAACATAGGTTTGGTTGAAAAAATATATTTACTTTCAACTTGACTTTAATTTTATTATGAGGATGTCTACAGCTCCTACAGTATCTCACAAAAGTGAGTACACCCCTCACATTTTTGAAAAAATATTGGATTATATCTTTTCATTTGACAGCACTGAAGAAATGACACTTTGCTACAATGTAAAATAATGAGTGAACAGCTTGTATAACAGTGCAAATTTGATGTCCCCTCAAAATAACTTGGAATAAAAAATGGAAGCTGAAAGATTAAAGAAAGATAAATTGAAAAAAAAATGCAATTGCTAGTTGATACACATGAGAAAGGAGTCACTTCTTAGTAGTGAAAACCAAAATGTGGAAATTGAAATAGAAATTGAATTGACATTTACACATTTGGCAGGCACTTTTATCCACAGCAACTTACAAATAAGCTGATTAGATGACGATTGAGGCCTTTGTTCAATGGAGCAACACTGGCATTTTGGTGGTGCTGTGATTGGAACTCGCAACCTCCAGATCTGTAACCCAAAGCTGTAAGTTTCCTTTCTCATTGATGGAGGTATCACTTTTAAATTTTCTGTTTCCTCACCTGTAGATAAGATTGATGATTGAACTGTTACTGGTGTATTCAGATGCGAATACCCTATAGTTCACAAAGGCTAAAACTAAATGAACAAAACACCTGATGAAAACTAATATTTTTACCTTGAATACAGGGACATTAACATAAAAAATAACATATCTAGGTTGGGGGAGTCCCTCTATGGCAGTACAAGTATTGAAAAGGATGAACATCTGGGTTTGTGTTGATTAAGTTGGCATTAGCCACGCTTGGTTTTGTTTGCACTGGCTCATGGGGCTGATTTAGAACTGTTCATTTATGCCTGAGAAACATAGTAATGTCAGATCCTGATTTGAGCTGAATTAATGCCAGTCTTTATTTGTGGCAGAGAATCTACTGAAATTTCGCAGTAACATAATTGTGCTGTCAGTCAGGGGTTCCTTTTTATTCCCATGTGCTGTTGGGGGAAAGCAAACAATGGTCATTGCATGCATTTCCCATTGCAGTGGAACAGGTGTCCAATCTACTCTGTTTTCAATTGCCAACAATTGAATACTGAAAAACATTTCAAATAAATGCAAGCACAAATTGGTTATTTTATTCAATGTTCAAGTCTGAAAGAGTTTTCTTAATTAACAGCATGCCACTGACAGTAGTACCTGCTGTAAAGCACATCATAGCTTTATATTAATTCACATGTTCTAATACATTATCAGATTTATGTTCTACATAACCTAAATATAATAAATGGATTAAAAAAGTGGTGTTATTTGACAGAGAAAACAAATAACCATTGATTATTATATAAGGTGAGGCATTATGACCTTAGCTTTATTAAACATTATTGTTATAGATATTTATGCTTTTATTTATCAGTCAGACATAAAACTGTTTATTTAGATTGTTCATCATAGGAAAGAATTCAGTATAGAGGATTTTACACTTCACATTAACATGACAAACTGTATTATTTATAAATTTTTTTGTCTTAACTATAAGAGAGAGAAGAAAAAGATGCTGGTGAGGTAATGACTTTACAACATTAAATGTAATTTTAAAACAGTCAAATTAGCGAGTTTTGAATATCATGATCATCCAATCTCGTTTAGATCAGCTTGTCTCAGATTATGCAAAATGAACATTTAATTCAGGAAAATGTATATTCAGCACCTATATAGCACAGTCTGCAATATTCTTCTGGAACATATTTTCATAAGGTCATCTCTTTAAATTCAGCATCCAGTATTGCTTTATGGATTTACCAAGCAGTGATGGAATTACCTCACTGAAATGATAGATAGCCGACAGGTACCCCTATATTGCTTAGATACAGCTGTGTCTGAAACTGGCTATTGATTTAGCTTTAATGGAGCGGAAATGGAGAAGGCACTGGATTTATCCTGCACATGCTGCTTTGTGTATGGGTGAAGTCATACACTGCTTGGTACACACTTGGCAACATTCAAATGTTTTGTCTTCTCATATAAAGACAAAAATATAGGAGATGCAAAAATTGTAAGCAAAGAACGAAAATGCAATTTTGAAGGTGCTAGAAGGTGCTACTTAGGCTCTGTAATGACATGTTGTCACGAGACGGGATGTAATGGAGCTGAGGACGGATGGAAATGCAGATAAGAGTTTTATTAAAGGAGATATGCAGACAAATCCAAAACGGTAATGCAAAGCGTGGCCTATTAATAGGCAAAAGGTCAGGCGATATACAAACAAGCATTAACTGTGCAAGGCTAGAATCAAAAACATGAAAACATGAATGAAAATGAGAAATAATGAACATTGGTAATGACATACACTTAATACTATGCAATTTGCACAGAGACACAAGGTGTAAATGACCAACGTACTCATGGGTGAAACACAGACAGCTGAAAAAAATAATGACACACTCGGGACACAACCAATAACAAAACAGTCAGCACATAACCATAACAAAGTCACTGTCATGAAAGACCAAAAAGTGTGCATTCGCTAAGTGCTCGCGCACCAGGCTCATGCACGCGCATGTGCTTCTGTTTTCCGAGCTCACTGCAATACTTCAGCACTGACTCAAGGGGAAATCGTGAAACATGTATACAGTATGTGAATTATTTGCATTAATAGTATAAGCATTATTAACACCATGCTTAAATTTCTATCTCTGAAGTTGGAAGAGAGAGTTATAGATTTATTCATTCTACATCACTAACTGTTTTATCCTGGTTAGCGTTGTGATGAATCCAAAGCAAATCTCAGAAATACTGGGCATGAAGTGGGGATTTATATATTTATGTGCAGAAATTATTATAAGCATTAAATAATGTTTTGACCTGGATTTAGAAGTCATCCTAAAGGATGATGGGCAGCTGGATAAAAAATCACTTGCATAAAACTTATTTAGCCTTAAAAGCCATTTAAGAGAGCATCCATTTAATTTATCATGAGCAATCCTAAATAGCAAAAATGATTTTGATTCAGTATTTAATATACATCAGTTGAAAACAATTTACTTCCTTTTATTGTGGGCTGCAACAGAGGTTTCCTTTAGAACTAGTGAGAAATTCCCATTTGCTAGTTTCCATGCTGATTGCCTACAGCAAAATTGTCACCTTATGACTATGATGTCCGAAGAGTAGCCTTTAAAATGTCCCTGCTGTGTCACACGTCCTTTTTCCCATTCTAGTCCTGTTGAGAAGTCAATAAAGACAATTCACAGAAGCTAAGTATAGCACTCGAGTCTTTTTTCTTGCTAATAAGCCTGCTTTTGTTATTGTTCAATCTGCCAGATAGAGTGCAATCACTTGCAGCTCGGGTGAAGGCAATTCAACTATTTGACAACACTATTTTTGCCATGGTTAATTGTGTCCCTGGAACATTCAGCTGGAATAGTAGTATACCAGTGTGGGCATCAAGAGTAACAAACCTTAATATATACACAAATTTATCATATAATGCAATCAAATTCAAACAAATCAAATAAAATTTCATATAATACACCTGCATATTTCATATTGCAACCATTGCTTATTTCGTTTGTTTTCCTTTGAGTACATGTGCATTCATTTTCATCCTCTCCTCTCATTGGTCTGTTACCGATTGTACTCAGCTGTTCTGTGTTTCACTTTGATTAGCCAGTCTATTTGTAGTCTCTTCTTTTTTTTTTATTTTTTATTTTTTTTATTTTTTTTTTTTATTGTGCTCTTCAGACTTGCTAAATCCAAACCTTGTTTTCAAGTTCTGTGGATAGTACTTCCTAGCTTTGTCCCTGGCTTGTGTTTTCAGTGTATTGATCTTTCATATTTATTTTATTGCATTTTGCTATAATATTATCTTTGGTGCATGTGTTTTTATGCAGATTATTTATTCTTCAAGTGTAATAATTATGAATTAGAGTCATATTATTCCGCAAACTTTTTTTTTTCATAAATACTTGAATTTACTATTTGCGGGTTAGATGATGGGCCGAATGGGAGCAAAACCTCATTTAAAAAAAAAGGGAGAATGTGAAGATAATCAGTTTTTGAAGCTTCACAATGGGAGAAATTCAAAGTTGATCCTCTTTAAGAACATCCAGGCAAACTGCTTTAATCGGTTTTGGCCACCCTCCAGACATACTCCTTAGAAATCCATGAGGAAGTAAATACCACAAAAATGTACTGGAACCGATGCGCAGATTCCAAGTGGCCTACACACTTCTGTTCCTGTTTTAACCTCCAAATATGATTCAGTGGAATACCTTTGAGTGCTCAGGGCTGTGAGCTGCCAAAATTACATAATTATATAGATACAAAATCCCTTTTACTCTACTAAAGACCTGCAAATATAATATAATATAATATAATATAATATAATATAATATAATATAATATAATATAATATAATACATAAGTTTGATTCCCACCGGGGCCATGTGTGTACGGAGTTTGCATGTTCTCCCCGTGCTGCGGGGGTTTCCTCCGGTTTCCT
>JAOUWY010000030.1:5235658-5255348 GCA_025728095.1 Prietella phreatophila
CCTGCCTTGTGCCCGATGTCTCCTGGGATAGGCTCTAGGTTCCCCGCGACCCTGAACAAGGAATAATACTCATTCACAAATAGGGCAATGTAATGCCACCAATCCACCTTTTTTTCAGGAGGTGGAAAGAAATCAGAGACCTCTGAGAAAACCCAAAGGGACAATGCAGAAGTCTGCAAAGACAGCAACACTAGCTCAGGGCGTTCCTGTTCTGGAGAACCTGGAGCTGTGAGGTGGAAATGCTTTGGTCATGACATATTCGCATGATATAACGTTTACATTTTGCTTAAAGAGAGAGAGAGAGAGAGAGAGAGAGAGAGAGATGCAAGTACATATTTAGCTACTATACAACTATGTGAAATTTTCTTGGGGCAAATGAAGCCCAGGATTCCCGGTTTTCAAATAAAAAGGAGCTTCAGCTTTGAAAGTCGTTATCATTCCTTCCTCGTCAACGGTCCTGCCGGTCTTCATTCGCCAGAAATCCGTTACAGAGGACTACTTGTGATTTAAACATGTGACTAAGCGTGAGAGGGGGCGACGAAAGACCTCGCACCCGCGCCTATCGGCTCTAATGCGTCTCTCTCGCTCTCTCTCTCTCTCTCTCTGACACACACACACTCACACACACGATGCCGGAGTAGTAGGGTCAGGCAAAGAAGCGCTTCTGCTGACTTTCTAACGGAATATCTAAGACGGGCGTTTACGCACAAGCCTCCGACTCTTTCTTTACTGCCCACGGTGTCTCTTTTTGACCGTTTTTTACAGGATATCTTTGTTTGTTTCTTTCTTTCTTTCTTTTTTAAATGAAAGGTTGTCGTGTTTCTCACAGGAGCATCCAAATCGCTATCGGATCACCACGCGCAGAGCATCATGGATGCGGTTCCTTACCGAAGTTGGCCAGCGTGCGGGAGCGCGAGCGCCGACTGAAAAGCGCAATCGGGTTCGGCTCTAATGCGACCTCATTACCGTGCGTGTCATTATTCCTAAAGCCAAAACACGCATGAAGAATCCATTCAGACTGGAAATAGCTGATGGGCAAATTTGAAGCACGAATGGGTCGCGCTTAGATGAACTTTGAATGGGGCTCTTTGTCCGGGTGAGTTGAGACAAATTTTTCTATCCGGTTAGTCGGGAATTTCAAAATGCCTCCATTAATCTATGAGCAAAATTGACTTTGTGACATTATGCTGCGAAATGCTGCATGTTCATGACAGTGTATAAGCTGTTCCCATAAACATTTATATCAAAAGAAAAAGAACAATCCACCTGGAACCATTTAGTGATATATTTTTTTTTCTTCTTAAAAAAACATAAAATAAATAAATAAATAAAAATAGGTTATGCTCAGAAATTCAAGCTGGTCTGGTCTAACATCTGGAAACCTGCTCCAGCAGTTAACTGAAGTGGCGTTATTATGAAACTGGTCTACTACGAGCCAGTTAAAGCCACCAGAAACCATTAGCAATGATCTCATCCCTTTATTTCATTCCACTGGAGCGAGTATTGCCTATAGAGCATGCATGGCAGCAGGCAGAAAGGATAATATTACTATTACACATCTTACCTGAGCTCCTGAACAGTAACTCTAATCACTTGAAGAATGTTCTTGTGATTTATGATCTATGCTGTATATGCTCGTTCATTCTCACTCTCTAACCCTTTCTCACAGTCTCCCTTTCTCAATTCAGTCCAATTCATTGTGGATTTATTGACATGACTGCATAGAGCACAGTACTATCAAATCATTAGGAAAATAATGAGAAACATTAATAACAAAAGACACAAATACCATTAGGGATAACTTCAAAGAACTACAACAACAGCAACAAACAACAACAACAACATCAATAAAAATAATAATAATGGAGCTGGAAATGAGAGATCAGTGTTACCTACTGAGTTTCCTTATCTATGTCTCTCTATATATACATTTTCCTCTCACTATGTCTCTCCTCTAATACTTATTATGCGTTCCCTTTTCTCTCTCCCTGATCCCCCCCAACCACACACACACACACACACACACAAACACACTTTGTTGATATTCCTTCAGACATCCAAATACTCAACAGGGAGGAGCCGACTTGTGTCAAGTGATGCATGAAGTACAAGCTTCAAACTTTCCAAACAGCACATGTCCAGTGACTGATTTATTAAAATATACTCTTTTAAGTCTCTCAGAATGGGGTGACAAATAAACAGAAATTTTGATAGCCTAGAAAATACATATGAATAAATGCTCAAAAAAGGGTAGAAAAAAATGAAGCTTTATAAGACACGGCCGAGAGAAAATCATATAAAACCCAGTCAATAATTGTTTACTGTAGATAAATTATGTAGATATGCGAATATAAATAGTTAAACTGGATATGGATTCTTGCTGACAGTATAACATTACAATGTATTATTTTCTTGATGAACGAATGAGGAGTGGAATCATAAATCACATGCTGTGTATTTATTGGCAACTCTGTATAAGGGTGTGTAATGGAGGGATTTGGCAAGATATTGTGCAGTACATCAATTTGGGTTGTCACAGATGGAGCAAATGAATTGCAACACACTGTGTGTGATTTTTCTAGCCAGTGGAAAGAGCATGGCAGCCAATGCCCGGTGAGGATTTTCGCTGAGTACTGGTATGTGCCTGTTTATTACACAGTAGGCTCAGTCTTTAACTTTCTACTGATTCAGTCTCAAAGTCTGCACAATTCATGGCTCAGGTTGTGCTGGGAATGTTCATCTTTTATGTTCTTTACTGAGATTTTGTGAAATGCCATAAAAGTTAGAATTAAACAACTGTTTTTGGCCCGAGTTGAATATTAGGTAAATGAAATATATTAATAACATTAGCAAGAAAATCAATTGCAGAGCACTGCACAGAACAGTTTTATTAGATCTTGGAAGAGACTTAACAAAGAGACTTGGGGAGAGCTGGCACAATTGTAAGCTTTTTTGTTTGTTTGATTTAAAGTACTCAACAATTACTTAGACTACGCATGTCCTAAATAACACCATGCATACATATTTTTGTTTCTTTCATTACATGCACGCTTACCCATATCATCAAAGCACTGTACATTTTCACTAAACCAGGTGTCACAGTAGTGCTGGCAAATAGATACATTTGTAATATCACATGGGTTAAATGTAACTCTCTATTACAGAAATGCCAGAGACTTGCATTTACATCAGGCAGCTCCAACATTAAAGCCTCATGCATTCATTACTTGGTGTGGTATACCTCTGAGAGTACCTTGGAAAATATTGCATGTCTAAATATTGCATGTGGAGAAGTGAACACAGAACAATCACCCATTAAATGATGCTGTAATACACAGTGGAAAGGGAATAAGGGCTTGTTACATTGTAGATGTCGAAGTGTGCAAAAAGTGAGCGAGAAAAGACATGCACTCGCTAACTTCCATCCACATGCAAATGCATTCCAGTCAATTGACAATGAAGAGCTCATAAATACATTATTTATTTATTTGTTTATCTATTTATTTATTTATTTATTTTGTATCATAGTAATCATGCATGGTAAAATCTTAGTAGCCATATTGCAACCACCTTTTGCTACTGTTAAGGATATGAGATGCCTCTGAAGCAAGTCCTGTATAATTATAACGGGTGTTACAATTGTACTGCAGTTTACATCCATGCCTTCTCACCATTGTGCAATCAGAAGAAGCATGGAAAGGGAAAATAATATTCCAAAAATACTTCCCATTTAGTTTTTTTTTTTTTTTTTTTTTACAAACAAAAAAGGTTGTTTCTTTCCCACAAATATCTCCAGAGTGGACGTATCCCACTGGGCACAGTAAAGTAATAAAGTCACAGTTGCATGCGTTTACAGTTGTGCCAGCTCCACCCTATAGCATTTTGCATGTTCTGTCTGCAAGATATATATTTTATTGTTCATAATTCTCTGTGCAGGAAAACCACAAGCTGCAATGAGGTACTGTATAATTCATATTCTTTATTGTGGGCACATGTAACTGTTTCTGTGTGCAGCAGAGATTATAGTCTCAACAGGATCTCTCCCTCCCCTTTTTTAGCTTTTAAGAGGTACAAAAGACTATTGGAGCAGCATAGATAAACACAAATGGTAGCTAACATGGCCCACTTTTCCTCAAGGGCTCATTTAACCCATTCAAATGGTTTCAGCCAGAGATCAGAAGCCATGGGAGCTGGACAAATGCCCTTCTTAGCCAAGTGAATGTATCACACAATGCCTTACTGAAGCCCTCTTCTCCAAATGGTTATCTACAGGTAAAGTGTCTCTCTAACAAGCCCTCAGATTAATGAATGATTTGTGTGTGAAGGCTCCACTGCGGCTATTGCAAGACATCACAAATCCCAGGGTGAGCGAGTGATTGGCTGAACATGAAGCAGGCAGTCAGGCCTGAGCAAAGAGAGGCTTTGTGCTGAGCAGCCATAGCCCATTATTTTATGATAATGAGCAAAACTGGTAGATCACTGAATTTGTCCTGGCTTTATACAAGACATATGAGACCAAAGAATGGCGTAGGAAGATTGGTTTGCTGATTAGAGCTTTAAAACAATGACTTCCATTACATTACATGGCATGACTTCAATGACACAATGATAACTCCTACAAACATTCAACTACTCGTTTTTTTTTTCTTATTTTTTTTACTTTTTTTTAAATTTGCTGCATTTAGCACTGTCAGCCATGTTTGATTGGGAAGTGCAGCAACACTTAAAGGAGTAAAAAAAAAATTAAAAACAGGACAATGATGTATATAACATTGGCATGGTCTGGAGGTCGTTTTTATCTAATATAGTTCTAAAGTCAGCCTTAAATTAATGAACAGGCTATATGAAAAAGGCTAAAATTAAGACTAAGAATGAACTGCCAATTAAGGGAGAAAACAACTCAAAGAAATGTTTTGTTTTCTCTGTGAATAATTCCCAATGTTTCTTCCTCTAAAAGCAGTTGCTAAACCTGTAAAAGCTTAGAGGTGATTCAGATGACTTTTATGTCACTTAAATAACCACAAACAACCCTGCATGCTTGGCCACCATTTAATGGCACAATTGAGTTAATGTGTTTGAAATATTTCATTCCAATAAGCTTTTAAATGGCATTGTCTCAATTGCAGGAAGATTGCAGTTATAGTGTGGAGTTAGTGAGAGGAACAGTCACCTCATTTATAAAAGAAGCAATTGAGCACCAACAGAGAGCAAGGCTTTGACATCTCTCTGCTACTTGCCCATATTTATCTATTAATATCTTTCTCCAGATGACACATCGTCCAAAACTAATTTTTTTGCTGTAAACATATTACAAAGCCGTAGCCACAGTCTGCTAGAGCTGTATGAATCAATACCCAAGTTAAATGCTATGCAAGTTAAAATCCTTTAATATCCATTAATCCATTAACATACATTGTAACACACACATGCAGTCTTGGGGGAAAAGAAAGTACACCCTCCTTCAATTCTACGTTTTTATTTATCAGGGCCTAAATAACAAATGTGTGGTCTTCATCAACTTGAATAAACAAAGAAATAAGCTGTGCATGATGACCAAACATTTCCACCTTGGTCTCATCGGTCCAAAGGATATGGTTCCAGAAATGTTGTTTGTTTACATGCGATTTTGCAAACGAAGGTTGTGATGCAATATTCTTTGGGGAAAGAAAGGACTTTTTCCTAGCCGCAGTTACACAGTATTTGTTTCTGATTGTGCTGTCATGAACAAACACATTTAATTTCCTTACAGAGGCCTGTAAGTTACATGATGTAGCTCTTGGGTATTTGTTTATATCTCTAATTGGCAACTGTCTTGAAGGCTCACCATTTATAAACAGTCCTTCTTACTGTAGAATGGTGAATTAAAAACTGTTTGGAGATGGCCTTATAACTCTTCCCCGATTGATGAACAGCAACAGTCGCTTCTGTGAGGTTGTAGTTGATATCATTTCTTCTTTGCATGATATAGGCACACATGAATGCTCCAAAACAGCAAACAGCCAAAAGTTTTGCTTTTAGAAAGCTAGTCACACTTCTTGATAACTAAGTAATTTTGTGCCTCTCTTTAATAACACCTAGCTGCTAATTATTCTCTTAATGCTTGTGGAAGTATCAGGTGTACTTAATATTTCCCACCTGGTTTCTGAAGGTTCACTATATAATGACATTTTTAAATAAATGTTTTTTTTTTGCTTTCACCTGATGTAATTTGTTTGTTTATTAAAGTTGGTGAGTACCACATAATCGTTATTTTTTCCCATGACTGTACACTGACAGCCGGAAGATTTATTCATATGAGCATGTAGGTTTTTTGTTTTTATTCATGAAATCAGTTTGATTTTATTAATTAATAATGTTTTTCTGCAATGGTATTGTAACGTGACATTACAAAGTGGGACGTCATAAATTAGTTTAGTGTGCAGGGCTCAGTTTCCCAAAGACTTCTTAACTAGGAGAGAGTGTTCAACGTAATGCTTGTTCTACCATTTAACCATGCATGATGCTTTTGGGAAACCTGGCCCAAATGATAGCCTCATCAGCCATTAGGTACCAATATTCATTCTTGAACTATGTATATGATAATGAATCCCACACTTCCTTTAAGCTTAAGAATTGCTTAGTAAATGTTACTATTGACTTTTTGAAGGGTAGCCTTTAAAATGTGAATATAGTCCCAGGAAGGTAGCACTACTAGGCTGGAGTAGGTATGTATTAGAGATTGCATGAATATTTATTTACTATAGTACTTGAGCTGTATTTTCCAAAAGTATTCCAATGATCATGTTATGTATAGTTAAAGCAAAAATGAATTCAGGACATCACTGGTAAATGTTGATTAACAACAACAAATATCATGTCAATTAACAGCCATAAACATAATACAAAATACATTTCCAGCTTTTTAGGTTACACTGTTCAATGATGAAAAATAAAGGCAATAAATTATCAGAATAATAAACCTTTGTAGCATATTACACTATTAAGTTATGTAAACAGAGTTCACAGCATGGAAGCTCATGTCCTTCAACAGCAGCAACTGGCAGGTTTTTCCAGGCTAATAATGACCCAGGGCTTGACGTGCCATGTTCAACCCAAGCTTTAGTAGTGTCACAGCCACTTTAAACTAGTTGAGTGGGATTAGATAGTGATGGTCATGCAGTGCTGGTCTAATAGATGCCACAGTGCAAAGA
Source organism: Prietella phreatophila (assembly GCA_025728095.1). Lineage (NCBI taxonomy): Eukaryota > Metazoa > Chordata > Actinopteri > Siluriformes > Ictaluridae > Prietella > Prietella phreatophila. The sequence continues at coordinate 5,242,849 of JAOUWY010000030.1, forward strand.
TTTTATTTATACTTTACTCAGCTTTAAAGGGCAACAGAAATAACTGCAGGAGCAGGCAAGATTAGTCAGAATTCCTTCGGGAATGGGTGGGATGAACAAAACATCCTTACACCCACCTCTACATTTAACTGTAAAAGTGATATGACAGGAAGTGATTAAGAAATTACATTTAGGCTGATTTCTTTAACATCAGACTGCATGCATGCATTCTAATTGGCATCCCTATAGCAGCATCTAGTGAATGTATACCTTGACTAACCTATGTAATCTCTAGTATGTACCATATGTTGTAAAGAGTTAAGAATCTTAACCTTACACTCACAAAAAGCCAGGCAAAATGGCACCGTATTAAAGCTGTGCGCTTTAAGTGTCACCATAATAATCATCGAGATTACTGTAGGTGTCTGGCACCATTTTCACCAGGTCTTGTTGGTCATGTAGTTTTAAAAGACATCTGTGCACTTTATTAAGTTTTATAGGTGCTTTTCTCTTACTCTGCTGTAACCACACAATGCACTGCAGCCGAAAAAAAATGCAAAACGAAGAACTGTCTGAGCAAAAGTGTAATCATTAAAAACATATATTTTTCTTTACTGAACTCTTCCATTTAATAACCATGGTTAGCTGATTAAATTCACAATCTCATGTGTATATAAATCATTTTTATACCGGTAGCCATAAAGAGAAATTTGTAACGCACCTCAGATGATGCAATTTATATGATGCCCATATAATCCTATAAGATAATGTCTTGCAAAAAATAAAAAATAATAAAAAATCTGTGTACTTATACAGTAGTGTAGAAAATAATGAAGATTGCTTAAAAATAAAATTGTGTTTAATTTTATTTTAGAATTATTAAGTATAAAGTATTAAGCCCACTAGACACTCAAGTTTTTTGGGTTTTTTTTTGTAATGTATCACTTTCATACATTACAACTGTATCTTTCGGCATATGTTTATCCTCATTTGTTTTAATTATGGCTTTCAGACAAATAAATGTGCAAATACACCACAAATCCCTCTACTTAGATAATAATGAAGAAAAAGGTTGTGATACAGTACTTGTATACTTTCAACTGAGTTCATCATAACTCTGTGGCAAAACGTCTTTATTATATAAATATAAAAAAAAAAAATCATATGAGATACTGGAACAGACAGCCAGAGTCAAAAACAGCCCACACACTCGTGTACATGTTTTATCCTCTAAATATTATTCAATTAAATACCTTTGAGAACTCACAAACTTCTTTAAGGGCATTTATAAGGAACGAAAGGGAAAAAAAACCTCAGTGTCGTTTGGCACTGGCATGAATCTCCTGTGCAGACTCGAGCTAACCTGTGTGGGTAGCTGCTGATGGCTGGTGAGCATGGGCCAGAAGTGATTTCTGAGTAAAAGAAAGTAGAGAGAAAGAGAACACCATGCATTTTTCTTGTATATAGTGTGACAGTATTGCATAAAGAGTTTTATGGCCAGTGGTGGTTAGCATGTGTTAGCAGGGATAAGCCTCCCAATATTTCTCAGATAAAAAGACATTAATGTATGGTTTAATTTCTGGCATGTACATCAGATTATTTGCTGTTAACAAATGTCTCAAGGTGGATTATTTTCCATTTTTGTGGAATCAAGCACAATGGCACCTGCAACAGAATGGTATGAAAAAATAAGGCTGGTGCTGATCTCTATCTAGCCCAGACTATAGATTCATGCACCCTATCAGTGACATGTCAGGTGAAACACGCTGTAGAATTTGTGTGCACTGGGGATAATTTATTTAAACCCACTTCACTGACACATCCTATAACAAATCTTCAGCATTGATTGAGAAGGTGTGTGTGATATCGAATACAGTCATGGGTTTAATGAATGTGAAACTCTGCCTCCAGGATTTTGCGGTTTTGTGATCACAGAAATAAACACAAAATCAAGCAAACTCCACAATATTCTGAGCAAAATCAAGCATTTTTGTCCATACCAATCACAAAAAAACCCTCAGTGAAATCTTACACGAACTGGCGAATGAGCTGGATTATTTACTTTAATATATGGTACTTATTTTCACCCAAAATGTGTATAGACTAATCACACATTCTCCAATACAAATACAAATTACACAGAAGACCAGATGATAGAATCGTAAATTTAACATTCATTCATTTGAATGAAATGGCTACATGTTTACCATGTTTAGTATTTAGTGGAAACATGGCATGGACCCTGTAGAGCATTACAAACCTGAAACATTTACAAAATGAGAAATCATGAATCCAGCTGCATATCTTTTATCTTTATAATTATGTAATCTGTGTAATAATGTGTAATAGTTTCTGCCATGTCACTCTTATATTGTAGTCGATAAGACTTTGTGAAATAATGCCTAAGATATAAAAGATCTCATTATCATCTCATAGATTTAAATTGTCCCGTCTAACATGACAACCTGCGATCACTATTTAAGGCTTCTTTGTTTTGAACTTTCCATGGCATGAAATGACGTATCACAACTATTAATGTATTGACAGACAGTAACATACATTATATACAGTAACATAATGTGAGTTATTCTGTAATAACTATGGATCGTTCTGGAACTACAGTGAAACTGTAAAGTGGTGCAATTATAAGAGAAAATGTATGTCTGGTTCTTCAGCGTTTAAGTGGATAACATATTACATACAATAATTCATTATACTGTCAAGACTTGTAAAATTACAATTATTTTTATGTTCACCCAGATAGAGTTCCTTACTTATTTATACTGCAACAGGCAGTTCTTTTGTGCTGAGAATAAAGCATGTTTTGTAAAGAGAAACAGGAACAGTCCCATAAGGCTTTGACCCATTTCAATAGTTATACAAAAGAGATTGTCCTAATTTCATAATATATTATAATCCTGATTATTATATACACATACTATTTTATGCTGTTATTTGTGCATGTTCAAAGTGCTATTATCAGCATGTCATAATCAATATGAAATTGCTTTATACTCGGCTGAAAATGTATACCTTTTTTGCAAGTTCTGGCTATAAACTCTAGTATTTTAGTATCATTTTATCACAGTAACAATATATTGTACTGCGTTTGTCCACTTTACATTCTATATTTTCCTTCATCACCTTTACTTCATTTTCAAGATTCCCTACAATAGTCTTTTCTATACAAATGATGAACAATTCCTATTAAGCAGTATCTCTCTCTCTTCATCCCTTTCCATCTCCTTTCCCTTAAAAAAAAAATTTAAATCATTTTCTGTCAGTGCCAGTAATGTAAAATGACTGTCTTACGGCACGGATTACTAAACACAACTAGCCATTATGTTCACCAAACACAATGGCATATTGGACAGCCATTTATATGAAACATTTTCTTCTTATTACTAGAAATAACTGTAGGTTCAAAATGATTTTTTCCCCCAGAAATCCTATCAGACTTTGTAATTGTTCCCATTTGGATGATAGAGCAAAGTATATATTTATAGCCTCATGGGATCATATATTTAAGCTGAAAGTCAGAAAATGCATTTTTGAAACCTGTACAATATATAAGAAATAAAACACCCTGGAGATGTGCTATTACAGAAAAAATAATCAATGATGGGTTCTTGTGGTGTGGCCCGACTTACCCTAAAGCACAATTATTTTCAGAAATCTGAAGTTGATTACATTCCTACAATAGCATGTCCTGAAGTGTTTTACAGTGCTGTGAAAAAGTATTTCTTCTGTTTTTGTATATGTCTTCTGTATGTCTCCTGCGAAATAGTTTTAGATCTTCAAACAATATACAACATAAAACAAATTCAACCTGAGTAAACACATAATACAGTTTTTATGTTTTATTTTCCTATTGACGTAAAAGTTATCCAACACCTATCATCCATGTGAAAAACAAATTACCCTGCTAAATTTAAAATCTGGTTGTGCCACCTTTAGCACCAAACATTTCCAATAACTGTAGATCAATCTTTTACAACACATTTTCCTTTAGGATTTTCTGGTAGAGAGCAGAATTCATGTTTCCCACAATTACTGTAAGTTGCCCAGGCCCTGAAGCAGCAAAGCATCCTCACACCATCACACTCCCACCACCATGCTTGACCGTAGGTACAGTATGATGTTCTTTTTGTGGAATTCTGTGTTTGGTTTATGCCAGACAGTTCCACAGAACATTTTCCCAAAAGCTTTGAAGTTCTTTTGTGAATTCCTGGATGAGTAGTTGCTGTGATCTTGGAGGAATTTTGGAAGGTCGGCCACTTCTGGGAAGGTTCACTACTAAGTTTTTCAATTTGGAGATAATGGCTGTCACTATGATTCTTTGGAGTGCCAGAGCCTCTGAAATAGCTTTATAACCCTTCCCAGATTGATGTATTTTAACCACCTTCTTCCTCATCATTTTTGGGATTTCTTTTAAGTTTGGCATAGTGTGTTACTGGGTAAGACCTTTTAACCTGCTTCATGCTGTTGAAAAAGATTTGATTGAACAGGGTTTGCAGTAAACAGGCCTGGTTGCATGTACTCCAGCTGAATCCCATTATGAATGTAGTTTCATAGATTTGGAGAATTAGTAAGTACGAGAGCAAATAAATTTTCACTCTGGCCCAGCTTAGCTGGCTTACTCAGGTTGACTGTTTTATCTTAGATTTTGTTTTAATCTGAAACAATTTAGTATGAGATATACACAAAAACAGAAGAAATCAGGATGGGGCAAATACTTTTTTTTTCACAGCACTGTATTCCTCTTAGACCACAGTAATTTCCTAACATATTTTTTCTTTTTTCTTTTTTTTTCTTTCTAAAATGTACAATCTCTTTGTGCTATTTAATCCCAAGTAAATCCATTTATGTTCCAGGTTGTAACATTACAAAATGTCGAACTGAAAAATTATTTTGTCTTTCCTGGCCAACACAACTAATGTCTAGAGGTCTAACTTGTTTGGGATAATTGCAGGAATAATTGAGTCTTTGTAAATAGATTAAATAAATGAATAATTGTCAGCTGCTTGGGCCAAATTAAGGTGAAGATACAGTTCAAAAAAAGATTGACCATCATAGTTAACTCTTCAAATCAGGATAACTGTTGTCATGTGGATTCAATAATTGCCCATTCACTTATGCAAACAGCCTAATTGCATGCTGCAGAGTAGTGAATGTAATTTCTGTGTAACATATGCATGTGAGTGTATAGACCATTTCAGTGAGATTACAGTTACTGAGGTTATGTCTCAATCAGCTCCCTTGTTCAATAGTCAGGGCACTGATCACGGAGTCGGCCATTTTAAGGGTTGTCTCAATCGGAAAACCCTTCCAGTGTGCTGGAACATTTGCTCCCTAGAAAATCCCACAATGTACAACAAAAACCAGGGAGCATCGATGCTCACTATGTTCCCTTATTGGAAATGACCATGTTTTCTGAAGCTTCTCAGCTTCAAAAAAAATATGGGGTCGAAATCTCAGCCAACATTGTCTACACATGTTAGTAGCTTCTTATCTTTGTTGTAGCTCTCAAATGATTACATACATTATCTGATGTTTTGAACTTAATTTGACTTTTTTGAGACTTTTAACACGATTTAAGTGTTTATTGATTAAAAAAAATCCACTAGCTATTGTATGATCCTGCTTGAAGTACCATGATATAAACATGTGTGATTAAGCTAACACATTTATATGACATATAAAATTAATATATTTTTAAATAGTTTTTTGTTTTTGGTGACATTTTATAATGCAAGTACGTAATCGTGTCACTGGAAATTGAGTGCCATCAGTGTCCCAATGTGTAGTGAGCCAGGGTCCTTACCAGTGCCTCAACTTGTGTACATGATATACTGATTCATGACATAGGGAGCTAGGGAGCTGATGGAGACATAGCCATAGGTATATTTATGGTAATGCTATTTTTAAATATCAAGCTGTCAAAATTAAATTTTTAGCTCATACTGTTTGAGTCCAGTGAGAATCTAACAAATAATATATATAAACAGTTAGCAATATCAAGTGACTATAGAAATATTTGCTCTTGTAATGCAGCTGGTAAAGCTGGAGCAAGTCAAACACTGTGTAAAGTTTATTCAGTATGGTTCATTGCCAAGAAGGAAGGGTAAGTACCAAGCTGACATTGTACGTGTATTGCTGAGTGAATTAGCTGGCTAACTGATTAGCTTTCTTATTCGGCAATTGAATGTTATACACAGCTGAGTATTTAGGATATAACATGCAGCTGTTAGTCCCTTATTGATATGGCTTGTTAATGGCCCGCCTTTATTTGCTTTTAAGTATACTACATTCGTGGTAATGTAATGTCATACAAGTTGAAATAAAATGTAAGCTACATATATTGGGCTTGCTAGTGGGTATTCATCTGCCACTGCAGCATTTGAAGTGTCTTTCTGTGCTTTTGGAAATCGATATTGTTTAATTTCTGAAAGCTAGTTTGTTCCTGGCCTGAGGGAACATCAAACAACAAGGCATTCATTTTAATGTGGACATCCTATCATTAAATCAAGATACCAATCACATAATGAACAGGCACACAGAGTATGGTTCTTCACTAGTTATTCAAATGTTTAGTGTCAACTGACTATGTTCACTTTGTATGCTCATGAATATTCATTTGAAATGATCTATAGATTAACTTAGAGCTTAATACAGGTTATGTCACTATATAACCCTATATGGGTTATATAGTGACATGCATGTCGCAGGTACACACCTTCCTTAAAATAGTACCATACTGTATATCAGAGTTTCTCCTGAGAATTAACATAAAATACTAGCAATAATAATAATAATAATAATAATAATAATAAAAAGCATGCCGTTTTCCACAAATGTAACAGCAGTGCTGAACTCTTGGGAGCAGCACATACACACTGATTTGCCAAAAAGCGCAGAGGGACAAGAAACAGGGACAAGGCAGGGAAACAGCAAGTCAGAACAAGTGGCTGTTCAGAATGAAAGGTATGTCTCATTCTAAGCCCCTCTTCCCATGGATTGCCAGAGCGTTGAAGAGTGCTGCATTCAGGTATGCTAGCTGAGTGGCTGTTAGGTTCCACTGGATGTGCTTCATCATTATGCATGGAAGAGCACAAATGTCGGTGCTGAAGAATTAGATGTCATGCTGTAAAAAGGCCAGCTTTTAAATGTGCTGTAATCACAGAAGCAGTATTATAGCCCATATTGGAGTGTGTCCTTTCTGTCAGCCTGTTCTGCATCTGCTTATCTGTCCATTACATTGTGCCTTTTTTTGTTTTGTTTTATTTTGTTTATAGGAAATCAGCAGAAACACAGCATATGGAACAACTGTTTGACTGACATCCAGATATTGAAAGGTTTTAAAAGGTTTTACACAGTACAGTATTATGACCATGTGATATAAGACATAAACAGTCAAATTTTGAGTACAGAATTGTTAGGGCTAATGGCAAAACTATTAATGCAAAAACCCAAGCAGTCACCTGATTTTCCTAATGTTCCATCGCTAATATATTATAGGTTTTAGCTATACTTAAAAGCTCTATAATAAGGAATCTTCCAAAGGTAGATTAGTTGTAAATGAATGATTCTCTATACCTCAATTAAACAAACATACAAATGCTAAACTAAACCCCTCAATGAATAATAGGCATACTAAAATGCTGAAATCGTATTTTCTTGTTTATTCAGTATGAGACCTGAGAAGCAAACCAAAGAGTACAAGCCTAGTGGCTTAATAATTGTTATGTAAGTTAGATGTACATTTACATTTATTCACTTAGCAGACACTTTTATCCAAAGCGACTTACAAATGAGAAAAATACAAGCAAGTTAAATTTAATAAAATATTTTATAAATATAAATTGTCCTAGATAATATTAGGAACACATGCGCTATCTGTTCTTAATAAATATGCCACTGTACCACTTTCTCTTTTCTGATACCGATACTGATACTGAATATGTATCTGATATATTTTTTTCTTTAAAAACTGTTAAGCTTTAAAATCATAATTTTTAACTGAAGCACTTGACTTCAGTCAAATAATATATATAATAAATATAAGAAAGTGTAAATATAATAAAATAAATGTTTTTTTTTTTTCAAATCCCATTCAATTCATTCTTTTATTATTATTAATTAATTAATTAGTATACGTTTTGCTGGTATCTGGCTATTGGGTTGGTGGCAGCTTTAGTTTTTAACCCTATCAAAAATTAAGGGATAAAATCCACTTCTGCTTTTATACCTTTGCTGCCTCTTAGGTGAGAGAGATACAGTTTGTTTCCTGTTAAATTAGAAGTCTTGTGCTACTATGTGAACACCTGTCTATCTGTGTGGATCATTTCCTTCCATCAGTCAAACTACTGTGTTTAGATGTGCTGATATATAGTATATCTGGACATTTACATGCAAATCACATTTCATTGTCAATTTTTGTTGGCAACATTTAAAATTATGACATTATGTTTCATGACCACTCATGATTATTCCTTTAACTTTATGTACAGTGTGTATTAATCTGCATCTCATTATTGGAGGGTAGAAAGAATGATTCTGTATATTAAGTACTCTCTTATAAAAGCAGAAAAAGAAATCAAGAGTGAGTACTTGTACACAGTACACAGCCTGTAGATCTATCTTCAGTGAAGCGAAGAATCAAGATCAATATTGAAGCTGAGAAGTTTCAAATACTTAAAAACAATCCAGTTCTACCAGAGCCTTGCCAGACTGTTCGTTGATAGAAGTGCTAGTGTGTCATGGCTGAGCAGCTCTGGCTTGAAGGGAGAGACTGAAAGCCTGATTATAGTAGTACAGGACCAGGCACTCAACATTGCATACCACCAACTAAACATTTTCAAGCATAAGGTCAACAGCAAATGCAGAATAAGGCTGAGGAGACAATGACTGCTACTGAATATATAAACCAGCACAACAAGGTTGCACTGGTCGATCTGCAAGGAACGTGGTGGATAAGAGCCTAAGAAATGGTTTTAACACTCTCCTGAAGCAGTGGCTACTATTGATGAATATTGATGATTATTTTGGACATGGTAGTGCAGACAGACCGTGCCATCCTGACAAACAGTCCTGATCTGCTATTCCATCACAGGGTGGAGAAGCAATGCCTGCTGATAGCTTCAGCGATACCTGATGATGACAACAACATCATGTTCAAAGACGCTGAAAAGCTGAGCAAATATAAAGATCTGGAGATTATGCTCACAGGATAAGGGGAGCCAAGACCAGAGTTGTGCCTGTGGTTTTTGGGGCTCTTGGAACTATCAAGAAAGGATTCAACAAGAACCTGGGAGCTAGCAGCTCCCGGAACAACACAGACCCCAGGAAATTCAATAGCCGATGATCTAATCCTTAGGCTATGTCCTGGTTTGGACATTGACCTCACTAGACATTATAAAATTGCCAAAATAAATAAATAAATAAATAATCTGTTTTTTTTAAATGTGCATTGCATTTATACATTCAATGTATGATGCCACCAAATCTGCTTTTTAGATATTGAAGGAAAATCTAATGCATTTATATTTTGCATTCTCATATACCGCTACTATGGTGAGAGTTATGAGAGCTGTGCACACGTATAGTCACATGCCAGACATCAGCTTCTAGAGTATTGTCATAATGCAGTAATGAGATCTTTGTTCAAACATCTGCTTCAGTCATGGCTTTAGGAGAAAGACTGACAGCAGCAGAAAAAAATATGGACATAATTCCAAGAAGAAAATAATTACGAAAATAGATCCAGGTTTGATATCATGGATAGTGGTGTTACATTGATTTATAGCATCAATATTTAAACCTATGGATTATAACTTTTTTATGGACAGGCTCATTTTTCATAATTTAATGTAAGCTGTCATATTGGAAGACTGAATTTGAATATGATGTAATCACATGAGCACTAGAGGTAAACTCAGAAAGCTTGTCATTACTTCATAATTTTGTTGTTAGTCAGGCAATATATTTGTCTATGAGGAAGAAGCAAACACTTACTATCTCACAGAAAGCATCTGAAGTGCATCCTTATTCTTCTCATTTTCAGACAATTAGCAGACTCTTCTTTCTTCGCTCTATAATCTCAAGATCTCTCTGTGGTCTTGAAGTGCTTTTCATTTCCTTAAGGACACAGGAGAACTTTTGGGTAATTGCCTGTGTGTGTGTGTGTGTGTGTGTGTGTGTGTGTGTGTGTATGTATGTACTGTAGACATACTGTCTATAGTATACTGTATACTCTATGCATAGTGATAAAGTACAAGATAAATTGGGAGTAACTACAAGTCATCAGAAAAGCTTCAACTTGCCTTGGTAGGGATTCTACATGTCTATGGATTACTATTGAAGCAATTAATGTTCTTCTTCCAAAATATATTCTTCCCTTAGTTTGTGTTTTAATGATGGTGGTGGAGAGTGCTAACTAACATGCCGCTCCATAATTTACATTTACATTTATTCATTTGGCAGACACTTTTATCCAAAGCGACTTACAATAAGCACAGCGAATATAGGTGTTTTTGAGATCTGGTGACTGCAAAGGTCATAGCATAAGATTTTCATAATTTCCATGTTCATCAAACCATTCACTGAGATCTCATGCAACTATCAAAATGACTACACAAATCAAGATAGAAATGTGTCATCATAGGGTGAAGGCTACAAGTCAGAAGAACTTTGCATTTAATTCCCTCTAATGGAACCCAAGCGACAAAACCAAAATTTTCTAACAATCTATTACAGTCAGAGGTTTTTTTTACACCTTTAAATTACAGTCATGTGAAAAAATAAGTATGGAAATTGCTGGCTTTTTTGACATATTTGGAAAAGCAAACATTTGATCATCTTTGAAACAATACCTCTTAATCAAGTTGATATACTTGAACAGAATCAGAAGGAAAATTAGCTTTTCAATCATTTATTGAACAGAAATATCAATACATGTGATATATTTCTGTGAATTGCCTCAGAAATTTAGCAGAAATATCTTCTTGTAGGTGTTTTCCATAATTGTCTACCAGGCTTGCTGGAATTTTTTACTCTGACATGCAATATTTTTTCTGTTGCAAGATATTTGAGGGTTTTCTTGCATGTATTGCCTGTTTCAAATCCCCCAAATCTTTGACTGGGCCATTCCAAACCATCCATTTCTTCATTTTGACCCATTCCTTGGTGGATTTAGGATCATTATCCTGTTGAAAGGTCCACTTTCGGATCAACTTTTGACAAATGGCCTCACATTATCTTCATGATGCAGTGATATGATGCAAAAGTCATAGTTAAATCAATGAACGCAAGCTGTCCAGTCCCTGAGGCAGCAATGCAACCCCTGATCTGTTTTTTCGTTCATTTAAATTCTGAAAATTAATTACAACAAATGTCTATTTTATGTCATTTGATAGAGTGTATCAGATTTATTAATAGAAAGAGGATCAAATGTTTGATTGTACAAATATGTAAAAAACAAAAACAAACCAAAAAAAACGCCAGCAGTTGCCATGGGCTGTACGTATTCTTTCACATGACTGTAAGCAGTGGTGCTATAAAACTGAAACCGATCAAAGCTAGAGAAAAAGATGGCATTAAGTGTAAGACCAGAACCAGAAAAGTGACCAGGAAGTGTACAGTATTTAAAAATCCTAGCAATCTTCCAGTTAGAGCATAACAACAGAGTTTATCAAAGTATACTGTATATTTGTTTAATTACTTGTTTACTTTATTTGATAATGGAACTGTAATACTCTGGATCTAATGTTGCTTGGCTCCTGATCTGGAGAATAACGAGTATTGGGGATAAACAATAATCCAGGTAATATTTGAGGACACTTTCCTATGGACATTCGGATTTCCTTAACTTGTAAAGTATATAAATTACTGCTATTTTGCCAGAAAAACATATTTACTGAGTTTGAAAGAAAAATTACTTTATAATTATACGTTTCTGCCTTGAGTCGTCTTTGACAATCCTATAATAGTAATTCACAGTCAGCACTGTGTCTTGGGTGTCAGGACAGAACTGGTGGGAAATCTGTATGCAAATGTCTTATGCCAGGTCAGATATGTCAAATGACAACTTTGGGCACAATAGAAGTCCAACTAACCAAGGTGTGATGAAGTAAAAGAATCTGCTATAATTTAATACAGACAAAATGGAATCAGGATTTATGAAAGTTTAGCTTTTTTTCTTGTGAAAGAAGAAGCATTTAATTTATTGAGTGGGATGGTGGTGAATGGTTATCATCTAATTTATCTTTGTTTGCAGAATTTGTATCAGTTGCAAATATCTTTTAGCTAAATAGCTCCCTGAATAATCCCCACTCCAATAGAATGCCTTTAAGGATAAGAAAGTATTCTAATATTTTGCGATATTGGATTTTTGATTTCCATGAACTGTAAGCCATAATAATCAAAATTTAGATAAAAAAAAGAAGGCTTGAAATATTTCACTTTATATATATATATATATATATAGGGTGCTCGGTGGCTTATTGGTTAGCGCGTTCGCCTCA
>JAOUWY010000030.1:5310519-5321917 GCA_025728095.1 Prietella phreatophila
CTGCTTCTGTCTGCAATCCGCTGCATACAGATCCTCACATAGCCGCACATTTTCAGCCTCCAAACACTTTACCTCGCATTCATTCTCTCCGGCGCTGCTCTGTGCAGCTTCTGTTGCGACTCAGAGTTCATCCACTTCCTGCAACTGATCCATTAATTAGGTCTGTACCTTTTTCAGTCGTTGCAGACTGTGCTGGTTCGGGAGAGCTGAGCCTCTCGATCGGACAGATCAAGCTCCAGCTTCTTTCTTTCTACAACTGCCAGAGCTGTCTGCTTTCTCTCCTCCTCCAGCTCTGCCTTCAGTTGATTCAGCTCGTTCCTCATACGATCAAGCAGGGTGTTTACAAACACCTTTCAGAGTGTCTCTTCATGCAGCAAAACCTGTGTTGTCTGTAGTTGCGCCTCCCTTTCAGACAAAGCGCTGAGTAACCCCTCCAGTTCCAGCTGCATTTTGCTCTTCTCTTCCACCATCTCCTACTTATGATCCGCACTCACGATGTGCTTAAGTTGGAGCTCCCACAGCTGAGCTTCGCCGGCTTCTGTAGCATTCCTGGTGAGGCTGTTTAATTTCCTTCCCATGATCTGCTGTTTCTTTGTCTTGGCTCGTGATTTCTGTGATGGAACAGGGTCGTAGTCGGTTCAGGATAAAATGCTTGCCATTAACCCTTAAATGACTAAATGTTTCTCCAATCATTATTATATATTCAGGTCGTTAGCGCACCCGGGGTCTAGCTAATGAGAATGGATCTCTAAACTGCCCCAATACTATAAAAATGCCCTACTATTTTATTAACAATTAGAAAATAATAAAATACTGCATTATATTTTGCCATTTTATTTGTCGTTAAACAGATGCAAAAAATATACACAGTTAAAATTACGTACTAATAATTCACATGCTAAAAGAGTGAAAGTATTGTAGCATTATCATTTGGATATTTCAGTCACCATAACAAAATTTAAATCATTACAATATTTAATAGTTTTTGTAATTAAAGTCATTTTAAAATGTATAATTTTCATGGCTAAAAACAATATTATCTAGTTATGTTATGATAGAGACATGTGACACCTTCTGCGCTTCCCCCGGTAAATTCAGCATCTGGCTCACATTCGGGATCCGGAACATTTGATACATTACTCTCAATAGGATACTATCATGTTCATAATCATCAAAATAAATATTTTGTTTGCTGACAGCTTCATCATAAGTGTACCATTAAACAGCTTGTTTTTGGATGAAAGTAGAGTTTTTTTTTTGTTTTTTTTTAACCCATTCAACAATTTCTGGTGTAGTTTTGGAGACTTTCTGACCCCAGAATGCAACCAACTGCACTTCTCCGGCTGTGATCCTTGTAGATTTTTTGACCACTCAAACCATCCTCTGCACAGTGACAGTATAGACAAATATTCACTTCCAGGTTGATTCATAACATTTCCAGTTGACTGGAAATGGGCATTTTCAATGCTTGTGCTATTTTCTTTTGGCCACTTCCCTTTTTGTGAAGCTCAACAACCATTTGCCGCACATCACAGCTATATTCATTGGTCTTACCAATGTGATGAATCACTAAGGGAATGTGTTACTTCAAGTTTGTACCCCTGTGAATCAGGAAGCCATGGTTGAACAATTTCCTGTTTCTAGTCACACAGGACTTCTAATAAAATTAAAATATCAGTGGGAATGTACTTAAATTATATTTTTCTCATATGAATTTATAGGGGTGCCAATAATTGTTGCACACCTATATTTAAGAGTTTTTTTTTTTTTTGGATAATCTTGTGTTGTATTTTCAGATTTATTTTAACAAAAGATGAAAAGGTTAAACAATAAAGACAATTTTTCCACAGCATTCTTTGCTCATATTTGCCAGGGGTGCAGATATTAATGGAGGGCATTGTATTTCATTATTAATGTTGCCAATGAAATCAAAGGAGACTGAAAACTGTACTGTGTGAAAATAGAAGAAGAAGAACCCTTTATGTGTCACACCTACATTACAGCACAGTGCAATTCTTTTTCTTCCATATCCCAACTTGTTAGGAAGTGGGGTCAGCGCGCAGTGCCAGCCATGATATGGCACCCCTGTAGCAGAGAGGGATAAGGGCCTTGCTCAAAGGCTCAACAGTGGCAGTTTGGCAGTGCTGGAGCTTGAACCCCTGATCTTCTGTTCAATAACCCAATCTGTAAAAATGAAAAAAATCTGTAAAAAATTTAATCAGGAAAAAAAGCATGACAATAAAGCTCAGCATGAGGAGTTCATTGCTAGCAGTACAGGGAAGCAACCAATGTTACAGCAAATGCTAATTAGGAGAGAAAAAATGTCTAGAGACAGAAGTGCTTTTCCAAAATGGAACAAAATCTACTCTTCTCCATTGCAACCCTTCACAATTTGAGGTAACCAATGTAGCTAGATTATTCACTTCATTAAAATGAGGTAGCTAACACTATAAATAATGTGTCTAGTAGTCTATACATGTGGACACACATGTGCAGCTTTCATTGCCACTATTTAAACAGGGCAAACTTAAACAGATATAAATATTGGTCCATGATTGATTACTTGTTTGGTTTCGGTCATGGTATCAGAGAGTACCAAAAATCATGTACCTGGTCTAGAAAAAGAAATGTCATTGATGCATCCCTAATGTTATCTATGATCAACACTATCCTAGCACTAAAATGCCTCAAAATTCTTAAAAGAATAGTTTTACCACAACTACCATAAACAAGTTAAACACCATAAACATATACACCGGTATAAACAAGACAGGTACTGCTTTCTATGATCCAGATTAGTGGTCATGAACTACAGGGTGCTAGGGAAGACTTTTGTCCCAGTCATACCTTTATTAGTACAGGGAGTTCCCTGCACAATTTGAACTGAAGTCATTGCTGCTTCACCCAAGTGGCCCATATTTCAGGCTGAAATCTCAGTGGACTGGGCAGAGAAATGCTGTATGCTTGCCTGGGAATCATGAGGAGCAGATTAATTATTTCATCTCAGAAACAAGCTGTACATGCTGAATTTTGGTTAACTGTTGACGCTCTAGTTGCTTTTGGTGCCAATTATGAATACTTGAAACAGTATTTTTAACACATTACTAAATCCTCACTCTGTCTACTTCCAATGTAGGCCACGGTCATACTGGCTAAACTACTTCCAGTCATTACTCTACTGCTCGGAGAACAACCAGATGGGCTTTTTCTCAGAGGCGCTGCACACCTGCATTTGCACATATGACCAATACTCATGCCAGCGACCCACACCATGTTCTCTCGGAGAGGGTCCAGCTTGTGCATCCTGTGCTAGTGACAACTACACTCGCTGCGGTAGCTGCAACACTGGGTACATGCTAAGTCAAGGATCCTGCCGGCCTATGGTGGCTGATTCCACTGACAACTACCTTGGCTTTGAGACTGACTTGCAGGACCTAGAGCTGCGGTACCTCCTGCAGAGGTCTGACCGTCGTCTGGAGATCCATGCTATCTTCATTAGCAATGATATGCGCCTCAACAGCTGGTTTGACCCTTCATGGAGGAAGAGAATGCTGCTCACACTAAAGAGCAACAAGTACAAATCCAATCTGGTACACATGCTTCTGGGGATCTCTCTCCAGATTTGCCTTACTAAGAACAGTACCCTGGAACCTGCCCTTACTCTTTTCATCAACCCCTTTGGTGGGAGCCACTCAGAGAGTTGGTTGATACCAGTGAATGAAAACAAATTCCCAAATTGGCAGTCCACTAAGCTGGACCTTCCACTTGAGTGTTTTAACTGGACCCTGACTCTGGGCAACAAGTGGAAGACCTTCTTTGAGACAATTCACATTTATTTGAGGAGCCACATTAAAACATCAGGTCCTACTGCCAATGAGAGTGTTTACT
This sequence comes from Prietella phreatophila, assembly GCA_025728095.1. Taxonomy (NCBI): domain Eukaryota; kingdom Metazoa; phylum Chordata; class Actinopteri; order Siluriformes; family Ictaluridae; genus Prietella; species Prietella phreatophila. Next base: position 5,314,408 of record JAOUWY010000030.1, read on the forward strand.
TGGAACCTTTGGAAATGGCAGACCCTTCCAGAAACTTGGGTTACATGAAAATCAACAGCATACAAGTTTTTGGTTATAGTATGCATTTCAACCCAGAGGCAATCCGGGACTTGATCCTGCAGCTGGACTATCCCTACACACAGGGCTCACAGGATTCTGCCCTGATGCAGCTACAAGAGATCCGAGACCGTGTTAACCGACTGTCTCCACCAGGCCAGCAGCCTCTGGACCTGTTCTCCTGCTTATTACGGCATCGCCTCAAACTCAAAGACAATGAAGTGATGCGCATCCATTCTTCTCTCCAGGCCTTCAGTGCACGACTCCCAAACCGTCTTGATTACGAAACAATCAAACTTTGTAGCTAACAACTAAAAGGTCAGACATCTAGAAAATGTTTACACACAGAGAGGAGACTGTGCATGAATAAAATAAATCACTTAATTATTGACTAAAATACTGTATATGTTTCCACATTCACTCTGAATCAAGTGTACTCAAATCAACCAAGTCAGTTTTCTTGTTTGGAGCAGCACTTAAAAGATTTGGTGGGACTTTTGCTGTATATGACTGCACATTTTCTTTCTCTTTTTTCTTTTCCTTTTTTGGCTTCAGTGACAGTGCACTTTCCTTAAACAGAATACAGTGATGTCAGTATGTTTTATAGGTAAATTGTTATTAAAACTTCATGTAATATTAATTATTTACTAGTCTTCTTTTTTGGTTTAGCTTTTCAGCAATTTAAATTCTGGAAAATTATGTCCACCTAACGATAATGTAAATGAGATTAAACAAGACACAAGTGCTTGATTAAATAGTAACATAACAGATTCATTAACACAGTTACATTACGCCTTGTTATGATAAGCTGTCTCCTGTCTGAAAGAAAAAGATTTTTTAAATTTTTTGTTTAACAAAGGAAATCACATGTTTGATTAACATTACAGATAATGTGTTTTGTGACAAATTAACAGTGCTGCTCACTGCCATGGTGAAGTTGTGTTAGACTTTCTCAGATGTGTTTATACCATTTTATGAAGATGGGCCTTATATTACTTGCACACGCACACACACACACACACACACACACACACACATACACACACACACACAAATCAAATAATTTTGTAATTATTAATTGTTAATATTGTTACTATTAATATTACTTTTACATTGCCATTATTATTTGAATTTGTATTACCCTTTTGTGCTTATTTTTTCCCTCTTTTCCCCATCTTTCTCATTTTCTGTGATGTCTTAGTGTATCTGTTTGTTTATGGGACCTTACATGCTGAAGCAAATAATAAGGGGGGATGGGCGGTGGACCCAAAAAATGCATTTAGCATTTTCTGTCCTTATATTATTATTATTATTATTATTATTATTATTATTACTACATTTTTTATGAATTCCTTTTGTGATTATGGTGTGTACCGTTAGTAGTTATGACCAAACGTTTGTGGACACCTGACCCTTACACCCATGTGTTCCTTCCCCAAAGATGGAACTGCACACTTGCATAGAATGTATTTGTATGCTGTAGCATTGAAATTCACTGGAACTAAGATCCTAAACCTTCCAGCATGATATTGCCACTGTACACAAAGACAGCTCTATGAAGACAATGGTGTGTTAAGGTTGGAATGGCAGAACTCGACTGTCCTTCACAGAGCCCTGGCCTCAACCCCATTGAACACCTTTGGGATGAACTGGAATGTTGACTGCACCCCAGGCCTCCTCACCCAACATCAGTGCATGACCTCACTAATGATCATGTGAATGAAATGACACAAATCCCCCTAGTCACACTCCAAAATCTAGTGGAAAGACTTCCTGAAAGAGTGGATGTTATTATAACAGGAAAGGGGAACTAAATATGGAATGGGATGTTCATCAAGCACATATGGGTGTTATGGTAAGGTGTTGCCAAACTTTTCGGTATATAGTGTACATGTCAAAAAAGGCTATAATTTCAAAAGAGCCTTACACTGAATGTTACACTGAAGTGGTAACATAGTGCCTTTGTAAACATGAGCTAGAAAGTTGAATAACTCCTCTAGTCAGTGGTGTTTCTTTTAGATAAAATCATGTAAATTCACATTTACTGTCGTGATCAGGCCAGGAGATTTGCATATACCCTTCAATATTGTCAGCATTCTATACATGTCTGTAAAGGTCAAACTACCGTGCAATGAAGAAGAGATGAAAATGCTAGAATGTGTTACAAGTGACAGAGAATATAGATTATAGAATATATAACATTTCTACCAGATTCTATACTGCAGATATAGTTTTTTCTTTATGTAATGCTGACCAGGGCTGCCAATGTAACATTTTACATAAGAAACATTGCTCGCTGACACAATGACATAGTGAAAACAAATGAGCAAGAATGAGCAAGGGCATAATTAGTGCTAAAATGTATTTACTAATTACCAGCATGCTACCTAGAGAAAAATTAGTGGGAAATTAGTGCTTGTCAGTAATGCCAGAATGAGTTAACACATTGTTTTCTTAATGGCAAATCAGAAAGTACAAAATGGCTATTACAAAGGTAATCATTCATTCTCCCAGCCTGGCAAAAACAGAAATAGATGCACATAGAATGTACAGTGGTTCAGTTCTCACAATACACCTATGGTTAGTGGCTTTGCAAAGACAGCATACTGTCTAATTTTGGTATTACATGTGTGGCGGTCTGGAAAAACTTGTCAGATATCACTGGCTAAAATCTGGAAAACAGCTAACCATTTACAAAAATTTGGGTATTGAATAAAATTACACACACACACACTCACACAGACACACACACACACACACACACACATTTTATTTTGATGTGTGGTGGAAACCAGACACTGAGAACATCATCCCCACAGTGAAGCATGATGGTGTGAGCATCACATTTTGGAAATGCATTTCATAAGCATGGATTCAAAAACTGGTAATTTATGGTGCAAACAACAAATGTATGCAATTTTAGTTGAATTAACCTGTGTCTCCAATAAAAATCACTACAAATGTTAGACATACTGTATTATGTAAATCAAATTATAAAATCCCAATTACATCCATTTCAGCTCCTCAAACTACAAAATGTAAAAAAGTTCAAGAAATTGAAAACTTGTACTGAGAATTAGGCTACAAATGTAAAGTTAGTCATGGTGTCTTTCTCGTGATGGAATCTTATAGTAGAACATAAGATGAACATGAAGGGATTTTCCAGACCACCACACATATAATCTAATTGGGCAATGATATCTTGGTCATTTCAGTGACTAAATGGTCAAATGTAAAGATCGCCTTCTTTCTGCATATTTTCTGCAGTATTTTGGTATATTTTATACTGGAATTGTTGTGATTAAAAACTGAAACAGTTGTGCTGTCCAAAATAGCAGCAACCTGTGCATTTCTTATTTGCTCTCTACCACTTGCATTACTTTGCCAAAAGGAGTCATCAACAAAAGTTGAAATATGTAAGAACAGATCACACTTCAGTATAAATTATTTTAAGAAACACCCTATGACAGTGGTCAAAGGGTAATCAATAACATCACCACCATCTCCTGTGTTCCAGTACAAGTATTTACAGATGAAGGCCATGTGAACAGAGAAGGAGGCAAAAGGTAACCGTCTACTGCCAATAAATCAGTGTTCAGCTTTATTGCCTGAAAGAAACAAAGGTTCGGCAGGAAGATCAATGCAGTCACACAAACTGATGGTATTTTGATTCTCACACCAGACCTGCATCATCATCAATTTATTAACTGGTTTGTGTTTTCCACTTGGTAGGCTTTCTACAGGACAAAATCAATCCTCACTGTTATGGTCCATTAAAATCTATGATTATAATACATCAGTGCATTCAGCAGCTGAAGGTTTCTGAGTCTGGTGCCATAGAATACAGACAAAGTGTAAATGAAGATTTCCCAATAATTCCTAATGAATGGAATTTTAATGAATTGACATTATATAAGGCAGCAAATTACATGCAAATTTATAGTCACTGACATTTTACTGTTCTGAAAAAAGTTATGAAAGTAAAATATAGTGGGAGGTGGAAACAAGTACTGGGGATGTAAAAGCAGCTTAGTTCTTTGATGAACTGTACCAGTACCTGTAATGAAGAAAATAAGAAACAAGAACTTTTACTCCAAGAGTTCCCTGGTAGACTAGTTTGGCACTCTCAATACCGCACCTACGTAGGGTTCGATTCGCGGTCAGGGAACCATCCCCAGTCACTGGAGGGTTGCACGAGCCATTAAAATATGAATTAAAATATGCAGATGAGTAATCTGCTGTGGAGAACCTGAATAGGAGCAGCTGATAGAGGGAAAAGGCAGGCTGGTTTAAGCTGATGGTTTAACCACTCTTTACAACTGTAGTGAGCAGAAAAGCATTTCAGAATGCACAACATGTCAAATCTTGTAACAGATAGGCGACAACAGCAGAAGACCACATTGGGTTCCACTCATGTTAGTCAAGAATGGCAATCTCATGCTACAGTGGGCACAGGTTTACTGATACTAGACACTTGAAGATCGGAAACAGACCAGGTGACATACAGATGTTCCTAGTAATGTGGGCTGTAAGTACATAAACAATTTTATAATTAAAAAGCATCCCTGTTCCCTAATGGACGTATAAGAACGCATTACATTGAATATACACTGGATGATTTTGGCTGTGCTTGTTTCTGTCACCAACCAATTAATTAATGATTAATTGCTATCTGTGTGAACAACACAAATCGCGCAATCTGTGAGCAGTCACAGACCATTGGTATTTTCCAGAATTTTTAAGTTACTGACATTGAATTTTGTACCATAAGCACATCTAGTAAATACAGCAATGAGTGAGTGGGGACAAACAGAACAGTATGACTGGTCAAGGCCTTTCCACTTTCTTGGAAATAGACTGAGATCATTGTGATAAAACCATGAAGACTCTCTTCAAAAAAAAAATATTTATTTATTTATTTATTTATTTATTTTTTAAATCTAGTTAGTATATAAAAGTGGCCAGTACATATTTGTACAGCATTTATTTATTTATTTATTTATCATGCATTCTTTCATTCATCTTCAATGACTGCTGTGAGGCAGCAATGCTACCTGCTGCACCACTGTGCTGTTTGTTTTGTCTGTTGGTTCATTCTTTCAATATATCAGTCTCAATTTGAACTCATCTATTATTTTTTTCTCTTCAAGAGGCTTTAGCTATTTTGTTAATCTCAGTGGCCTTAGACTCAATTTAACAAGGACCACTGACATTCCATTTCATATGACTCTGTGTAGACTTTACAAAAGCTATTTTACCTGCATGGTTTAGTCACTGGCTGCATGGTGAAACAAACGTATATAATCCACACTGTAAAATTTTACACAGCGTCTCTTCACACCCTAATGGCTCACAAAACATCCTAACTGGTTCTGGAAACAATTGAGTAAGATTAAACCCATGTGTCTCGTGAACAGCCTCACATATGGCAAATAATAAAAAAAGGATTATCCCTATCTCTTTCCTGGGCAAATTTAAAGCATTTAATTCACATAATTGAGTTCAACCTTTCATGCAGATGCCCCAACACACACTAGTACTTGGGATGATAAGCACTTGACACTTTATGCTTCACTAACAACTCAAGTTATTCCTGAGGGGGGAAAAGGCAATTAAAAAAATGTAACAAACCTATACAATTTTTTTTTTGTAATGTATTTGCATTTCTTGGTAACAGCATTGTTTCTAGAACTCTGAGGCACCATAAAAGGGACATTTAACAAGAGTGATGGTGTTTTATCACATTTTAATTTACTAGAACTCTAGCCAGACGAAGTACATCATATTGACAAACATATTGCGAAAACTTTTAGTTCCATCCAGATGTCCTGAAAGCTGAAAAAATCTACTACATGTTAAACTTTGTACAACCAGTTTCAACCCCACATTACTTCACATCAGTGGGGACATGCCCACTTGATATGCTACACTTTTTTTTACTAGAGATGACACATTTAAGAGCCAATATTGTTCACTTCCAAATTTAAATGAAATATTTAAAAAATAATAACAGCTGGCTAGACCAATAACTCAGCTAGTCTATTTATGGAGCACTGTAAATCCAAAGGCACACACATAAAACTGTCTGAGAGATCCACCTCATTACTTTTACAAGCCTCAGCATGCATCACTATGCATGCAGAAAATTGTCTTCCTATCCCCTCTCTGATGTGCCAATCATTTCAGGCAGAAGAAACGCTTTCCCTCCAGCCAGATAGTTAATAAAATGAATCATACTTTTACAAACTAAATTTGATTGTATATGCACAATATTCTTCATAATGCAATGTAAATTTCCTGGATCACCATATACAATATACAAAATATCTAACCAAAGAAAGCATGAAGTACTCTGTTCACAGGTATACCTGACAAAACTGTGATGGGCTTATGATTTTATCATTGACATCCACATTTCCATTAAAAATGATCAAAGCACCTATAACACCGATCTTGACAAGAAGCACACTAACAGTTTGCACCAATCTAACACCCATGGCATTATACATTTTTTCCCGAAAACTTGACATTGAGCCACCAATTGCTCAGGTTTGTAACAATACAAACACACAAAAAGTCTTCCCAGATCAAATATTTTGTGTACCTACTACTTTAGCTATCTAGTGAAATTTCCCAAGGGTGTTAAGAGTTCAAACAACTTGACACTTTATCACCACACAGTGAGTGCTCAGGTTGCACTGGTGATTAAAAAGCAATTTTTGTGCGTCAACACAAATTTGTCAGCTAACTTTGCTGCTACTGCTCAAGAGATAACTCTGTTTATCTAAACACACAAGATTTTCAGGTAAATAATTTTCTAGAATTCTCTATTTTCTAAAATGGTGGATGACATTTTTCCCACAAGTTCTAAATATTAGTGATTAGCTTAAGTTTCCAGTTCATGTGCAACTAATGCAGTACAATTTATAATGTCATTATCTAAACTTGGGTAGCGTGGTGGTGCAGTAGGTAACTTTGCTGCTTAACACTGTCTGTGTGGAGTTCTCCCCATGCCCATGTGGATTTGAACCATAGAGTTCTATGGTTTTATCCAACCTCTCTAAAGGCTGGTAGGTGGCTAGTGGGCTCTAAATTGTCACTAGATGTCAAAGAGTGTGTGATGGACTGATGTTTAATCCAGGGTCTATTCCTGCCTCACTCCCAGTGTTCCCATGATAGACACCACATCAACTGCAACCGTGAATATGATAAATCGATACTTCTTAAGCTTAATCAAACATTAGTAGATGAAAGTTTTAAAATAAGAGTTTACCTTTACCAACCATCCATCCATCCATCCATCTTCAACCGCTTATCCGTAATCGGGTCGCGGAGGTGGCAGCCACAGCAAGGGACTCCAAACCTCCCTTTCCTGATCCACATTAACCAGCTCTGACTGGGGGATCCCAAGGCGTTCCAAGGCCAGTGTGGAAATATAATCTCTCCTCCTAGT
>JAOUWY010000030.1:5376739-5390534 GCA_025728095.1 Prietella phreatophila
CCTATAATAACCATGTAGTTTCAAAGCTACAATACAGGGTGTCCCAAAAGTCTCCACACGTTGGGGAAATTAACACTATATATATATTCAATGAAAAGCTCTGATCTTCTCTTTTGTAGCAGTAAAATAGCTTTATGTAACAACATTAAAACAATGCATTTAACCACAGGCCATTCCTTTCACCAAAATATCATTACTTATAAGTACACTTTCAACATCCATTAGTCCCACTCAAAAAACAAAAAAAAACAAAAATAAACTAAAGGGTTCATTTATAGCTTGGTCAAATACAAGATCCATATACTGGTTTTGTGGCCTTGTAGAATGCTACCATGGAATAAATAGTGTCTTACAGAGGTGGTTTTATATATAAAGATATTAAAATATATCCCACACTTTAGACCTCTCGCAGAGCACCATTAAATCCATTATTAAAAATGGAAATAATATGGCACAACTGTAAGTCTGCCAAAAGTCTATAAACTGATAAAGAAGGCATTAGTCAGAGAAGCAACCAAGAGGCAAAGTGTAACATTAAAAGTACTGGATAGGTTTATAGCACAGATGGGGGAAGCTGTTCACAGGGCAAACATAGTTTGGACACTCTACAAAGCTGTCTTTTATGGAAGAGTTGTGAGTGGTATGAAATTTGCTAAAAGGCATGTTGGAGACTGGTAAAACGTTCTCTGATATGTTTCAAGTTCAAAACTGAACATTTTGGCTTTGGCACAAAGGGCTACATTTGTCAGAAAAATAACAATGAGGACATCAGCCACATAGTGAAGCATGGTGGTGGCAGCATTACAATGACTGTTTTGCTTGGCTTCTATTTACACATATACAGACATACCATACTCAAGCACACACATACCATCCCTTTCACAGCAACAAATACAAGTGTGTGAAGATTATTTTATTAAATTAACTTTTTTCATTCACTGATAATGAATACTGTACTGGGGATCACCGAGCCACATGTAGTGCAGCACAGAATGAACACACATATGGCCCTGACTTGTGAAAATAGCACTAATAAGCAGAGTGACCTCAGGGCATAAAGACTAAAGCAACTTGAACTTCCTCAACAGCATTGGACCCTGCAAAACCAAAATTCAAACAACAAACACATTTTGAGAATGAACAGACACTGAGGAACCACAGAAACATGGTTTGGAAATTTAAAGTATAGCTTACAACTAGGGATTCACCGAAATTTTGCCCGCTTAAACTTTTCGGTTATTGGCCCAAAGAGGAAAAAAGATAGAAAATATGAGCTGAAATTATATTCCACCACACCCTGCCTCTCAATGCTCTGTGGTCAGATTTCACTCTTGATCTAGCCGGTGGTTATTGTTGCACTGTAACATTACTAGATCTGCAAGTTAAAGAACATTACTTTGACGTGGGGAAAAAGTAGCGTGCATGGGAAATGATGCAAGCAGTGCTGGAGGTGATGAATGCGTCTGCTGAAGGATTGATGTGCAGCACAGAGCAAAATGTGCTAGAGAAACAGCTGCGTACAAGTGATGAGCCACAAACCCCCTCCATTTCTGACTTGTGTGATGACATGTTTCTACAGGAAAGCGCCCCAATCCACAGCAGTGCCACAACAAGCACCGCTACATTTTCCACTGCTTGCGCAGATTGCACGTAGGAATTTATCTGCCCCAAGCACCAGCACAGAGCGTGAGAGACTACTCAGTGCAGAATCTCATGTTCTTCATGAGAAGAGGAACTGTCTCTCCTGCCAGTAAGCTAAGCAACCTTTGTTCTTGAAGAGAAGCCTTCCACTTTTGCTTAAATAGAAAGCAGTCCAATTTGTTATGTGTATAGCAATTACATAAAAATGTGTGTAGCCCTGCAAAACTCTGTTCTTGACTTGAGGCTACATCTGTTGCAGGAAAGTGGAATGTCGTCCTCCTTCGACTCTCCAGGCTGAACTTGGTTATTCGTGTCAGCAGACACGGGCTTGATCAAAACTTGGTTGTCTGTGTCAGCGGACTGGTCATGAGCAGAAATTGGTTGTTCCTGACATCAGCTTCAAGCGTGACCAGAACCTGGTTGGTCATGATGTTGGCTTCAGGCGTGAGCAGAACCTGGTTGGTCATTTTAAAACTACAATTTATCTTTGTCTCTGATATTAGAAATACAATTAATATTTAGGAAAATGAACACTACTTGCAGAAGACATGAAATACACAAAACATAATATTGGACATTCAACAGCCAGTTTGCTCATAATGGAAACCACTGAACAACACTTTTCAACTTTATTCCTCATTTATGTACAATTATCATCAAAATAGGCTTCTAGTTTTCGACTTTAACATTTTTCTTTAAAAAAAAGAAAAAAGAAAAAAAAAAGTTTTGTCCTGGCAGAGGTATATGACTTAACTCATAATCTCTAATGACAATCATGCATCAGATACAAGGATAATATTTTAGGAGAACCGTGTTCATTGCTCCAGTACAGTATAGAGACCAGGTGCACTGAACATGTTTCTAAGACTCTATGCTGTGTCTTTTTTTTCTCTCTCTTTCCTTTCTATTTGTATATGATATTGAATTGTGTATATACTTTCTACAATTGTTTCAGTCAAAAAACGATATTTCAAAGGGTGTCAATAATTCTCTGACAGTAGAATAGGGCATTACTGCATGCTGTTTATTGCTGTTGCACATGAGGGGCCAAAGTAACAGCTGGCATTTTCAGTGCAAGATGTATGCCAGATGTATTCCAAATATGGAAGGATCATCATGAGAAAAGTCAACTTCTCTTCAATGAGTTTTATAAAGATCCATCTGTTGTCATGCATTTACAGAATACATGCCGACTCTTATTTTTCCACCTGAAAATATCTACACTTCAAATGTGTTATAATGTGGATTGTAGCAGAAATGAAACCCTTTGAAAATCCCTCCTTTCTTGTTGTTTTTTTGTCTCTCACTGTTCAAATAAATCTACCATTAAAATTATAGACTGATCATTTCTTTGTCAGCGGGCAAACATACAAAATCAGCAGGGGATCAAATACTTTTTTCCCCTCACTGTATATTTTACACTGTGTCCCCTGTTTGAGGTATTAGAATAACTGGGGGAAAATACCACATTTCAGGGCACAGTGTCGGAGATTTCACCTCACACGGAATGCCGGAGTGAGCAGTGTGCTCAACAACCGTAGCATGTCCCTATTATCATACTTTGTTTACTTTTTGACACGCATGTTTTGTTATGTTTTATGTCATGTCTCCGCCCCTCTTATGTTATTGTTTTTTTTTCCTAATGTCTCAGATTTTCTGTGTTATGTGCTTTGATTACATTTTATATTTAAACCCCCATGTGTCTTTGCTCTGGGCGAAGCATCGCATTTGTTTTGCTGCCAATGCGTTACCAAGCCTTTGTTCTGTGTTCTCGTTTCCGGTTCTTGCTCTTGTCCCTAGTTTCTCATTTTGTGCTTTGCCTTGCCTGTCTACAATAAATAAAAGCTTTAACTGCACTTGCCTCTACCTCCAACCCTGATTACATGACAGACAGGGCATCACAACCTCTTTAAATAAATAAATGTCTTTTTTTCTTTCTTTTTTACCCCCCTGAAGTAAATGTGAGGCAGAGCAGAAAATTTCATGAACTGTGTCCTGATGACAGATGGCATTTTCACAGGCTGTGGCAAGGCTAGGACCTCCAATAGAATGCCAGTTAATTGCTAAAGCCATTGTTCGAATAGAAGTCAGAGCAAACCTTTAGTATGTCTCAGGTTTTCAGAAGGGAGAACTATCAGATGGAGTGCTGATTCAACTGCATGATCAATCCTAGTTTTAATCAATAATTCTCTCCTTCTCTCGTGTAAACAAGATGCATATCATATGACCTAAACAATCAAACAAACAAATAAATAAATAAAGGTGGAATGATGGCTGCATATGTGCTGGAGTTACATGAAACAAAACAGTGCAGATGCATAATGAAGGCTTCGTTTAATAGTCAGACTGGTCTTTATGCCATGTGGAAGACTTGACACTTCTGCGAAGATAATCACAGCTCTCTGCTCCCCCTGTCTGTGACACTGACATGCTTACATGTAGCTCCTAAAATAACTCATAGCTTACCATTAATTATAAAGCACTTGAGAATATGTTTATTTCTGGCTGCATTACAAGCAAGTCCAATATCTTTGTGTTGACTTTATGTGCAGCATACAGTAATTATGCATGACTGCCTGTGTGTCCATATTTCTGACTTGCCTGCATCATTGTACAGCCATGGTTAAGTTGGCTTTACTTGTTAACTCACCCCAGTGCCAATATAATCTACTGCCTAAATGGACTGAAAGCAAATTGTGCATCAATAACCAATAACATTACCACTAATCAGTGTTGTGGGTAAGGCATGTGTTACGAAGCATTAAAATGAACTTTGCATTATGTGCAAGTTTGTTCTTGACAGATCATATCTGAATTTATTACACAGAATATACATGAGACATGCCTTGATAACTAGCTGAAACCAGTAGAAATATTTCCACTAAAATGTATATTGAGAGCTTTACTGTCATTAGTGTATATTTGAATTTTTAACGCTGCACTGTACTAATATTTGACGTCTACAAATGTAGGCTACAAGTTGACTTTTATTAGATAGGTTTGGGCTTAACATTATAATACATACCTGTGAGTTAAGAAAATTAATTTTCTAGGAAAAATAAATTATATTCACAAATCATGAATCATACATCCATTATTATGATTTCTTGTAAACATTTTATAAACTCGTAATAATGCATCATATAACTGTAATGATAATTCCTTAATACCTTTTAGTCATGTTGTAATAGACTATTCATAATATTGATTATATGAGCCATTCCACTGAATGGGTTACATTTCCATCCCCAGGACACATTTATCAAAATGCATGAAAAGTAACTCTAAAATACATGGTAATATTAAGAAAGTGTCCTGCACATTAAATATTAAAATACCTAATTAAAAACATTAATAAAAACTATGTAGAACAATAAAAAATAGCATTTTTGTATGCCCTATATAATATATAATATTTAACATGGTCAATCTGGATGAAGATAAAATCACAGAGTAGCACCTGAAAAAATAGTTAATTACCTCAGGACCCTATGTAAATTTAAGCCTGTCTGAATGGGGCTTTTTGTCTCTTTTTTGGATGCATTAGAACAAACCACAGTAAAAATTTACAAAATATAAATATAATCTTAACGTGTTTTAACTTATTCCTGAATATATCCGTCACTTTACTTGAAGCACTCAGTGATACCATTTTAGATGTTTATAATGCTAATTGGAAATATATTTCCAGTTGCTTCATAAATTATGTGCATATAGTTATAAATGTTGTGCAGAGCTCCATCGTGAATCTTGACACTTGCATTACGTGATTATAAGTTGAAAGAATTGAAATAATTATTTTCAGCACATGTATTAGAGGTTTGAGTCATTATTAAAGTTTAGAATGTGCTTAAAAGGAACTATTACCAACTTACAAAGAATTATATGCACAGTTTTAATGATTTATGAACGTGGGCTTCATTGAAAATCTGACCAGACATTTCTCTAAAAACAGCATTGTACCTCCCTGCATGTCAAACTGTCTAGATGGTATTTTTGCAATGCTGTCCCTCATCTTCCTGTGCACCAATTTTTTCAGTAGCAGTTGTGCCAAATACAGTTGGGGCCTTAGCAATGACAGTGCCTGCTACCTGGTACCATATATACTTTTTGAAGCAATCAATTTTCCTTAACAAGAGAGGTATCCACAAACTCAACACAATGAACAAAGAAGTCACACAGCTCACACAGTGTATTAGCTTGAATCTCTGATAACCCGAGACTCCTTTCTGCACAGAAGTAAAACATATAAGGAGACTGCATGAGTTTACTTTGATTACCAGTTACTAAGCCTATAAAACTAATCAAATGATCAAATATTAGATGCTACCTATACATTAGGAGTGTTATTAGTCCTTAAACATATAGTTTAATGATTAATTTATTAAAATAATGCTTCTTGCTTTTCGTAGAGTTCTTCTGGGATTTTTCATGACATGATTTTGGCAACACCAGTGGATATTTCCTGACATTCTTCCAGCACATCATCTGCCTTTAGTTTGGTGTCAGTGATAGGGTCAATGCAATAAGCCTGCTTATCCCTTATCTTCTGGTACAATTCTGGTTCAACAGATAAGTTTCTTGTAGGTTAGGTGCTGCAGGAGGGAGTGATGACCAAACTCCTATGCCAAACAGATGTGAGTCCAAGAAACACCATGTTGTCACCAAAAACCCTATACTTGAGAAGTACACCCACTTATCACTTATTATAAACACCTGCATCATCATCTTCTTTCCACCCATGCTAAGTAGCGTATTGGGTGATGAGAGCCCTCCATCGGGTGCAGTTGAAGGCAAGATCTTCAGCTTCGTCCCAGGGAATGTTGAGGGTCTTGAGGTCATTAATGAAGGTTCGGCGCCAGGTCAGTCTTGGTCTACCCCTGTCGCGCTGACTTCCAGGTGGAACCCATCGGAACGCTTTCATGGGGATGTTGTATTCATCCATGGGGATCACATGCCCAGCCAGTCGTAGGTGGCGACGTGCGATTATTGTGCTGAGCGTTGGTAGCTTGCTCTGCCGTAGGACCTCCTCATTCCTGATATGGTCAAAATACCTGATGCGCAGTATTTGACATAGGCAGCGTTGGTGAAACATGTTGACCTTCCGCATAATACTGGCCGATGCTTTCCAGGTTTCGGCAGCGTAGGTCGCCATAGGGTGGATGATAGATGCATACAGACGAAGCTTTATGTTAAGTGAGATGGATGCAGATGACCAGATATTGCGCATTTGTTGGAAAACTGTTGCGGCTTTCCCGAGCCGGCACTTGACATCGGCCTCTGCGTCTCCGTCTCGGCCAATGACACTCCCCATAAATGTGAACTTTGCAATTTCTTTGATGTCTTGCCCACAGACGTTGATCTTCGGCACACCAGTTTGTGCCCCCATGTGCATGATCTTTGACTTCTCCGCACTGATCCGCAGCCCGACTTTCACTGCTGCCCGATCTAGGCTTGCTGTTATCTGTTGCAGATGGTGACCATCCTCTGCAAGTAAGGTGATGTCGTCCGCAAAGTCAAGGTCAGTTAGCCAGCTCTGTCCATCCCAGTTGATGCCTGCATCTGGCCCTGACAGGGCCTTCTTCATGACGAAGTCCAGGGCCTTCAGAAATAGGAAGGGTGACAAGATGCATCACGCTGGTCACAATGGCGAAGAAGTCGGTGTAGCCCGTGTCCGTCTTGACGCAACAGTTGGAGTGGTGTTACAGGGACTGGAAGACCATGATAAACTTCCTTGGAATGCCGTATAGATGAAGAATGCTCCACAAGGAATCTCGATGGATGCTGTCGAAGGCCTTTTTGAAGTCGATGAAATTTATCAACAGGGGCTGTTTGTATTCCACGCACTGCTCAATGATATTCCTCAAAGCAAAGATTTGATCGCTGCATGACTGTCCTTGCCGGAAACCTGCTTGTTCTTCTCATAGGCGCTGGTAGGCGGCTGCTTGTATTCGGTGGAGGAGGACTGTACAGAAGATTTTGCCTGGTACAGAGAGCAAGGTGATGCCCTGCCAGTTCGTACATTCCATAGCATTTCTCTTTTTTTGCAACTTCACAATGACGCCTTTTTGCCAGTCTTCGGGGACCGCTCCCGCTCGCCAGCATGCGCTGAATAGATCCGTTAGCTTGGTTACGATTGCTGGGACTCCATGTTTCAGAAGCTGTGCTTGAATCTCATCCAACCCAGCCGCTTTGTTCGACATTTGCATTTTGATAGCATTTGTACTTCTTGTTCTGTGATGTGGCCATCTGTGACCACTAGTTCCTCTTGCACTTTTTCTTGGCCAAAGTCGTAGGTGTCAGATGGATGTGGTTTGTTCAGTGTCTCTCAGAAGTGTTCGACCTATCGGGCATCCTGGTCCTCCTTAGTGAGGAGCAGCTTGCTATTCTTGTCCTTGACTGGGACAGATGAGGTCTTACAGACTCCTGATAAGTCTTTGGTGATCTATTACAAAGTGCGAGTGTCGTTTCTCTCAGCGGCTTCTTGGGCTTCCCTGCATTTCTTCTCCAGCCAGTCCTTTTTATCACACCTGCAGCTTCTCTTTACAGCCCTGTCCAGGTTGATGTATGCTCGTGCCGTCATTTCCAGACTGCCAGGGTTTTGGTCTTGATAGCATTTTTGCTTTGCCTTCCTCCTCTGGTCGATCAAAGTCCAAGATCTAACTTGAATCTATTCTTCCTTCCGTTTTCCCCGCCGTCCGCCAATAATTTCTTGTGCGCATGCTCCCATCGTCTCCCTGAAGCCGTACCATTGCGGCTCTACTTCGGTCGTGGTCCCCAGGGCCTCGAACCGGTTTTGGAGCCAAAGGGTAAAAGTGGCAGCAATGTCCCGGTCTTTAAGATTATCAGTCGCAAATGTTTGGTGAGTTTCGGGTTAGCTTGAGGCTGACGCGGACCAGGTAGTGGTCTGACCCCACATCAGCAGCTCAGTACACTCTGGCATCCTGCAGGGTCATCCTCCACTGCCTGTTGATGCATATGTGGTCAATTTCATTGAATGTGCGTCCATTTGGCAAATTCCATGTTTTCTTATGGATCGACTTGTGTTGGAGGAATGTGTTCCCAACGAGGAGGTCATTGTGCTCGCAGAAGGAGATCAATTGTTCCCCGTTTTCTGATAATCATTCGGAGGATGCAAAGGGGCCAATGTATTCCTTGAATCCTTCGCGTTCAGGGCTAAACTGGGCATTCATATCTCCAATAACAAGAATGAGGTTGTGTCTGGGGATCTCATCCCTAACGGCTTGTAAGATGTCATAAAATTCATGTTTCGTTACTTCGTCTTCATCCTCGGTCGGTGCGTAGACCTGCACAACAGTTGTCCTGACGTGGGCAGAGGCGAATCGGGCCGTAATGATTCGGTCACTGACTTGCCTCCAACCAATCAAGGCACGTGCTGCATCTTCTCCAAGGATGAAGCCTATACCACGGACGTGGCTATCATCGTTGCATGAGTAAAATATCTTCTTTCCGTCACTGATCATTTCCCCGCTTCCCTTCCATCGAACTTCACTGATGCCTTGCAAGTCCAGGTGATATCGATCGAATTCCTTGAAGTTGTTTCAATCGGCCGCATTGCTGAAGTGTGCGGACCTTCCAGGTTCCAATCCGGGTAAAATTCTTTGCAGTGAAGATTGTATTCGCCATCAGGCGTTGGGCACCATGATGAGTTTCCTCTGACATGTCACATTAAACGAATCCGTGTTTCTGCGTTTATTTGCACCTATTGAAATTTCTCTCGTCATTTCCATAGCAGTTAGGGTTTTACGGGGACGGGTTGCTAGCCCGATGCCCAACCCTCCTGCTTTTGCATCCGGACTTGGGACCGGCAATGGTCCATTAATAAAATGATCCAATCAGCTAATCATGTGGACATATGAAGATTGGAAATGTCGTGGTGTTTTATCTATAACTCTGCAATTTTGGTGAGTCTGTGCATACAGTAGCATCAGAATCCAGTTTATGAGGAGTGGAACGTGACGTGATTTTCTGCTGTCATAGACCATCTGCCTTAATGTTCATTGTGATGTACATTCTGAGACACTTTTTTTTCTGCTTATGACAGTTGTAAATAGTGGTTATTTGAATTAAGGCAGCCCTCCTATCAGCTGTCAGCAGTCTGGCCATTCTCCTCTGACCACTCTAATAAACAAGGCACACAAAACTGCTGATCACAGTATGTTTGTTTTTCACACCGTTCTGTGTAAACTGTATGTACAGTATAGATAGATGGATGGATGGATGGATATATGTATTTTATTTATCCCCAACAGCATCAGTGTGGAATAGCACCTGGTGTTCGCAGTTGGTCACACATCCAAATTCCAACAGTCCCAACACTGTGTAATGTCTGAGATCAGATAAGCAACTGTTGGACAGTTGTATGAGAAAATCCAAGGAGATCAGCCCTGAAATACTGACAGCAGCTATTCTACACTAACTAACAATCATGACATGGTTGAAGTCACTGAAATCACATTTTTTCCCATTCTGAAGTCTGATGTGAACATTAACTGAAGCTTTTGACCTGTATCTGAGTGATATTATGCATTGCAATGCTGAATGAACAGGTATACAGGTGTTCTTTTTAGTGTTTGGTGAATGTATAATATAACTCAAAACTCAGAAATGTACACATGCCGTAAAATAGTATTTTATGAGGACAGATTTCTGCACAGTTTTTGTTTGCTTGTTTTTTCGTTGTTCTGTTTTAATGGTAGTCACTGTCAGAAAACTGCATGTTATTTAACTGTAGTTATTCCCCAGTATTGTTGAATGTTCAATTCGTATTGGTTGGAAGCTGTTGATTAATTTTATATAACAGCAGTTCTAACAATAGTAATATTGTAATTCAAATCACATTTATATTTATGCATTCCAAATATTTTATACTCTTAAAAAAACATGTAAGGAGACGTTTATTTTGCATTTTTGGAAGGAGTCTCCAGTGTCAATGCTTTGTAATGGTCACAGTACAGCTGTAACTTTAAGTTTTTTGTCTCAGAAAAGTGTTCAGAAACAACAAAAGTGAAAACAAAGAAAGGGTGGAGGGGGAATTATCAGCTTCAGGTGAATACCCATTTGCTTTTTGTTAGGCTGTACTGCACAGCCTGATGTGTTTTATTTTGCAGAAAAGTGGGCATAATCTTCATAATCTTCTCAGATGTTTTTAAGATTTCAGGGTGAAAAGTCTTGCTGTTTTCTTGCTATGTGTAGATCTTAAGACCTTTTCCAACATGCTACTTATTTATTTCTCAGTGAGACAGTGCAGATGCTGCTGCAAAGTGTAAATGCACAGTGTTGGGTTGTGCAATCATAATATTTCACATTCACAAGCACTCATTAAAATAATCGTGTGTGTGTGAGGAACATGCAGTGTCAAATTGTAGCATTCAAATGAGTTATGGAAAAGCAAGCTCATAAATGGCTCATTTGACCTTTCTGCATTAATGCACAGCAATAGGGGGAAAAACAAGAACAATGCTTGAGAATTAATTGCCATATAGAACACAATGTTTAGTGGCAGCTGATGGGGAGCCTGTAATAAGTGTCAAAGGACATGTAAATGAAGCAATGACAAGTCACATAACAGCATCTGCTATTTTTAAAATAAGAGTGGGATTTCATGTATATCTGGCTATGCTTCCTGTCTTACCAGTGGCCTGTACCATGGAGCCAGTTTAGGTGGTTAACCAGGTAAGTTCCAGTTTAGTTTTTTAAAACCCTGGGTTTTAGGTACCATGAAAGTGGCTCAGCTTTTAACGGTGTTCATTGCCATAGTAACTTATACTCCACAGCGAACCTGCTTGGGGCAGGTTATGTTTTGGATACGAGAACTCAAACCCAACTCAGACCAATCAGCTGTGAGAAAAATTACATAAGTGATACAATTAATTCAACTTACGGTCTGTTGCAATGTGTCACAGTTCTCCCGGAGCAGCGGCGCACATTGAGCGCTGCTGCACATGCACGGACTACTTCCGCGCTAACATCATGCCTTCATCTCATCTAGCCATGTCACGTGTCAGGCTCACAGCTGCTAGCAGTTATGAGCTAATCAAGAGGACTCTATTTATATCGTGAACTGTGCGCTACATGGCGCGGTTCATTTGTGATTGTGATATTGTGAACTTGTGATCTTGTAATACTGTTATTCGTTCATGATTGACTGAAGTACTGCTCGTTTGTTTTCTCTAGAGGGCTAGAGTGCTATCTCGTCATGTTCAGGAATTGTTCTGTTTATGCCATAGTGTTAGCGTTAGCTGTAGCCCAGTAAGCTTAGTAAGCGTAGCATAGCTCAGTGTTTTGTTTTGTGTTATCCCTAAGTTTGTTTTGTTTGCTCACTACAAATAATCTGCACCGTTCTCAACTGTGACTGCATCCTGCTTGCTTCCTGCGCTGTACGGCGCATGACACAATGGCTTCAACATTTCTTCGTGATCTTGTCGACATCGGAACACCAATTGTAAGAAGAGCACTTCACAAGAAAGTTTTTAGGGATAAACAAAATCCCCTGGCTTTGCATGAAAGATAACACTTTTCCATGGATGGAATTTCATTAGTAATAACATACACTTTCTATCAAAATGTCAGATTGATTTATGACCCTTTCTTATTTATGACGCTCCATGTAACCCTGGCTGACAGTCCTTTAGGGGCACCTAATTTATGACCTCTGGTAACCCAATTGATCTCTATATGTGAACTTCCTGGCACCTTTAGCCAAAAGCAAATAAACATATCAGACAATATATTTTCTTGTTGATTTATTTATTTATTTATTTTTTAATCAACGGTATGTGATTGTGCCCTGCGATGGACTGGCACCCTGTCCACGGTGTACCCCGCCTTGTGCCCGATGCTCCCTGGGATTGGCTCCAGGTTTCCCGGCATCCCTGAAGAAGGAGTAAGCAGTAGAAGATGGATGGATGGATGAACATTGAAGCCTTGTCTTAGCCCCTTCGCTCACTGTAAGCCTGCTGTTGGCTTGTTTGTTGATTTGTTCTCCCTTCAACCCTTATACTAGCTACCTGCATTTGAGAACAAGTAAGATGCGCAAGTAAGCGTGCGCATCTATATTCCATCATGCAGTTGTGAATGTTTGAATGTCTAGACACCCTAGGCTAGAGGATGGGTGCCACCTAGTTCCCATGTTGTCCTTGGTTATGGTTGTACTGTGTCTGTCTGTAAATGCCAGTCCTGTATGTGTCAAGACTAAAAGTAATAAACTTACTTTTACTCTCTGATCCTGCTCATATTCACAATCATCCTATCAACCTGCAAT
This sequence comes from Prietella phreatophila, assembly GCA_025728095.1. NCBI lineage: Eukaryota > Metazoa > Chordata > Actinopteri > Siluriformes > Ictaluridae > Prietella > Prietella phreatophila. The sequence continues at coordinate 5,389,665 of JAOUWY010000030.1, forward strand.
TTTGAATTGTTATTGTTCTTACACTCACCCTAAAACATACTCTCTGGGAACATAAAATTAGGTATTTACACAATCTGCAATGTTCTGCCAGGAATGTTCCCGAGCTTTTGCAGCCATAAGTGTTGCTTTTTGCCGTTAGTGTAGGTTTAAATTCCTTATTTCTGCATAATAATTTCTTGCTCTTCAAATGGAATTGTTCTGTTTTTTTTTCCATGTTGAACATTATTGGCTATTTGGTGCAGACTTTACTCTTTTATGTGCATGCATTCATGGACTAATCATAGGTTAAGGAACAAAGCCTGAACTGACGGAGAAAGTTGATAACCAGTGTCATGAAAACACTAATTAATACTAATAAAGCCTGATTGGATTGGATTGGTTTTGTATACTCAAAACTAATCCCATAACCATGAGTTTGTTCAGTTACCTTCATGGTACAGGTCCCTGGTCTTATTTACAAAAGTGAAAGAATAGTTACAGTGAGGGAAAAAAGAATTTGATCCCCTGCTGATTTTGTACGTTTGCCCACTGACAAAGAAATGATCAGTCTATAATTTTCATGGTAGATTTATTTGAACAGTGAGAGAATAACAACAAAAAAATCCAGAAAAACGCATATCAAAAATTTTATAAATTGATTTGCATTTTAATGAGGGAAATATGTATTTAAACCCTCTGCAATACGTGACTTAGTACATGGTAATGACTTAGTAATTACTTTTAATTTTCAATGCGCTGGCTGAGGGAAGGAGGTTCTCACCCAAGATTTGACGGTACATGGCCCCTTCCATCGTCCCTTTGATGCGGTAAAGTTGTCCTGTCCCCTTAGCAGAAAAACACCCCCAAAGCATAATGTTTCCACCTCCATGT
>JAOUWY010000030.1:5475773-5489056 GCA_025728095.1 Prietella phreatophila
TATGTATGTATGTATGAAATCACTTTCTGCCTGCCTTTAAACTTTAACCTACTTAAAATTTTAATTAAAACAATTAACCTAAGGTACTTAAAATTATTGGGTGGATGCCTCACAACAAACCATTTACATCACCAAGTGCCTGCTCACCCAGCATGCTGGTCCTCCCACTGGTTTCAAGATAGCCAGCAAGTTACAACACAGAATTACAAGGCCAATCATCCATTGGGGGAACCAGGGCCATAAATATAAATCTGTCTCCAAGAAAACCTGGAAAATATGACAGACCAAATATACAAGGATTGGTATTTATTTAACCCTAGGATTTTTGATATTATATTTCCAAAGACACTTTTCTTCCATAAATATGAAACTAGAACCTTTCCCAGGACACGCATGACATCACTTTTCATGTACTGTGTGATAATCACATGCCTAATGAATGTGAAAGTGCTCAGTTTTCTTGAAAAGCACAGGGACCTCAGCAACGGACATGTGTTATATGAAATGCATTGAGAATGAATTGTGCCTGGAACGTTGTACAATCAAAGAAAGACTGACACTATAGTTTCACAAGCTAAACATCTTATCAATATACATAATTTTTGCTCTAAGGAGTAATGGTGGGGTTCAAATTAATATTGTACCTCAGGACATTCCTTTCAACAACTGACCAATCAGTAGCACCAAATGAGGCCAGATAGGAAATAGGCACTTCTTATCTTAGAAGCTGAAATATACCTCTGGTTTGGGCATTGAATATCCAGCCACTCATATTTCTAATCATCAGTCATGTTTTTGATGTTAACTCTGGCTGATATGTTTTTGAATTAAATTCCATTGTTCCACCCTTATCCTCACCTGTGGTCACAAACTGTGGTTAGTGATGAAAAGAATAAGGTCTCAAGTACATGTGGTGGAATTGAGGTTCCTCCACAGGATTGCTGTGCTCAACAATAGTCATTGAGAAGATTGCTATATGCCATTTAAGGTGGTTTGGGCAAATTACGAAATGGTCACCTCCGACTAGCAGGATGGACCCAGGAGATTTTGCAGAGATTATATCTCACAGTTTGCTTGGGATGTCTGGGGATTCCAAGAGGAGCTGGAATCTGTGGCCAGGGATAGAGAGGTCTGGCTGACCTTCTCAGTCTGTTGCCACAGCAACTCTGGAAAAGAAAATGGAGAATGAATTTAATTGAATGAGCATACTTTTTTCAATGTTGGCATGGGGGTTAGGGTATAACTTGATTGATACGTGCTGCTTAAAGATCTTCAGTTTAAGGATAAGCACTGGTCACTTAATATTATCTAAATAGTTGCCATTAGTCTCAGTGTAGGTCTGCCATTAATGTTCATACAGACTAGTTATCCATTTACAGTGGGGGAAATAAATAGTGAACGTCTCAACATTTTTTTCGGTAAATATATTTCGAGTGAGGCTATTCACATGAAATTGTCAGCAGACATCAGTATTAATGCAGTAAATCTGGAAATATAAGATAAAATTCACAACATTAAACTTCATAATTAAAGTTATCTGTAATAAAGTGGAATGAATTAAAGTGATCAAATTATTCGTAAACATGGAATCAGCTTCCACTGTTATGCTTTTGTTTCAGCAAAGCCAGATGACAGAGAGCAGCTTAATAAAGTTTAGGAATTTGTAATGGACATTAGACATTGGATGCTTATTAACATCCTTCTACTTAATTCAGACAATGAAGAAGTACTTGTACTAGGAACACATGCATCTAGAAGTAAACTTTCTAGTTACATAGTAATTCTGGCTGGCCTTTCTGTTTCATCATGTGCAGCAGTAACAAAACCCTTATCTTATCCACACAGCATTTTCTACCTGTGAAATTTTGCATTGATTATAAAATACTACTATTGACCTACAAAGCACTGAATGGTCTCATGCCACAGTACCTGAGTGAACTTTTGGTCTTTTATGATTTGCCATGCCTACTTAGATAAAAAGGTGCAGGCTATTTGTTCGTACCTTCAATAGTGAAGTCTACAGAGGGGCAAATGCCTTGTCTTAAAAAGCCCCACAGTTATGGAACAGCCTTCCCATTAGTGTTCGAGACTTAGACACAGTTTCACAAAAACATATTTGTTTACTCAAGCTTACCATGAATAACTTTCTTCTATGCAAAGTACACAGTCTTATCCATTACAGAACAGTAAGCATAACTAACAATCCCTCCCTCTTTTTACCTCCCTCTCCCTCTCTCCTTCTGTTGAGATACACAGGAAATTATGGAGATGCCAGTGATCCTGACCTTTCTGCGCTCCGGACCCGCCTTATCCATCCTGATGCCCTACCTCTGGATGGAGCTTTCCTCAATTGGAGGCTACATTCTGCCACTGAGGATGACCCCAAGCAGTGCAGAATGGAGATTGCTGAGGAAGGTGTTGCTTGAAGTACTATGCAAATGTTTTTGGACCTCAATTTCACATGGACATTCTCTCTGTGGTTGCTGGAACTAGTGTTGCTGCTATGCAATTACCACATACAATTTTGCACTCAAGTCTCTTTTAATGAACAGTGAATTAGTTCAACAAAGCAGACTTCAAATAAAAACCATAAGGACCATTCCTTTACTTTCGCATTACCCAGATGAGGATGGGTTCCCTTCTGAGTCTTGTTCCTCTCAAGGTTTCTTCCTCATATCATCTTATTGAGTTTTTCCTTGCCCTGTGACTGCTTTCTCAGTAGGGATACATTCACACTTTAAATCTGTATCCTGTGTTTATATATTTGAGTAAAACTGCTTTGAGACAATGTCCATTGTTAAAAGTACTATACAAATAAAATTGAATTGCATTGAATTGAATTGTGGTTTATCTGGTTTATGTAACCATCATCAAATTATATATATTCTCAGTTTATTTTGTCTATTTGACTGGTGCCTCAACAATAGGATCATTATTTCAAATAACAATAATGTCTAATATTATTGAAATAGTTCGTAATTTACCCACACTGTGGTGGTGTTTAATCACTGACTGACTGACTGAATGAATGAATGAATAAATAAATAAATAAATAAATAAGAAGGTACACCCTTAAATATCTCCAGTGAGCCACATGCCACACTGAGTCCTGTGTCTCTGAAGTCTGCCCTCATTAGTGCAAAGTTAGAGCTGCATTAAAGGCAGCTTTAATTTGGCTGGAGGGCTTACGGTGGGGATCATAATGATGGCTTTGGCTGAATTATGGTATCCACACCAGAGCTCAGTGTCTATGCTCATCACTCCAATAGGGGTCCAAGGACAGTGTAAGGTGAAGAGAGCAAGATCCAAAGAAAGAAACAAGGCTTCAGCAGCCTAATGAAGTATCAAGGTAATTGACAATTGAGGGAAAATATCATAGCTTTGTTTTATGCTTCTTATGATTCTTCTCCTGGGCTGTCATGAAAATGATTTAAAAAACTGTGGTTTATATCTTAGGACCAATGTTGTGCATAGCATATTCTGACATGCTATTAACTGAGGGTTATAATAATAAAACAAAGTGTGGTTTCATGCAAACACTTTATCAAATAAAAAAGTACAGAGCACAAAGTAATGCTGTACTCAACTTACATAGGAAATGGGAAGTCGAAACTTGAAATAACATCATGTTTGACCTCTGTGCGTTCAACATACTACGTTTGTCTTTTTTAGCAACAAGCTGACCAGCCTCCTCAAAACAGTGAACTGTATATTAAATGTTATAAATCTAACAAGTAAATATATATGTATAGTGATTCATTTAACCCTCATACCCCTAAGTTCCCACAGTATTATGTCCCACAACCCAATATTCCCCATAGAAACAGCACACCAACCCTGAGGTCCCAGGCCACAATTGGCCCTAAAATCAACATTTTAATTTTAAGGCCTTGAAACAACTTATAATAATGTATTTGTGTAATCTTACTTTGAAAATGAAGCAGTTCAGTGTTTTTACTAAACTTAGAGCACAATTCCTAACTAGAGAAAATACGAAAAATGCTCGCTAAAATCCTTCTACTCATTTAGAAGTACCATACGAGCATCAGCACGGTCAATGCCTATGAATTAATTCAAATAAATAATTACTAAATAAAAGCATTTTAGCGCCAAAAGACAAGTTTCTGGTGATAATCAAACCAGCACGTCATGTTTTCATGAATGCACAGAGATGGTCACGTTAAGACTCCAAACCCCTGCAGTGTCAGTCGCACTGGTTGATGCTGAAGATGAAGAAGGCTCAGGGTCTGAATCAGGAGAGTTTGCGTCAATATCAGTTTCGGTTTCGGTTTCAATATTGCCAGAACTTCCACTGTGGTCACTATCTAGAATCCTCGCTCTCGCCTGTGTAACTGTGTATGTTTTCTTTTTTTTCACTGTTTTAGATATACCTGTGTTCATTGTAGGTGTAACTTTAGCTGGAACATCACTTTGGCATTTTTAGTTAACTTCTATTATTACACCAACATTCACGCTTGGATCTTCATTGTAATGACACTGTAATAACGTAATCACGTCGTGACGTCATGACGTGATCAACCTTCTGGGTCAGAAAATAATAATTAAATAAGTAAGGAATCATAGCAGAGTAATGCTGGTATACTGACCTTACGGGGATAAGGTTTACACTGTAAAGCCACTATATCGTCCTTATGGGAATAGATCAAAGACAGGCAAGCTGGTTTTCGGCCTTACGGGGTAAGAGAGTTAAAGCTTGTATATACAGCATAACTACTTTAAAGTTAAGAAGTACTACTTTGTTTATTATTTGACATCACTGCCTAAACTTAGAGGAACTATTGTGCTGTGTTAGTGGTAACTTGTAAGTGACAATTTGCAAGTTGTAATAATGTAATTGCTACTTTTGACATGAAGGCACAAAAATATTGAGGCCTGCTCAAAAGTATGTTTTTTTTCTGCTGTCAGAGCACATAAAGCTCATAACAAGCTAATTTAACTGCACTTTTTTAGTTACAGTTAGTACTGCTACTGCTCTAGTATAGTGACCTTCATTCATGAAACATTTTGGGCGAAATTTGCAGCACAGCAAAAACAGCATGCAATATTGAATAGCTTAGCAACAAGAATGCAAGTAGCAAGCAGACAAAAATGAACGCCGTTGACAAGACGCTAGCTGGCTAACAGTAGTTATAACTCTTCTCAACTGTTACCTTCTCAACACAGAGATTAGCATGGTCAATGGTATAGATTTAACCAAGTGTCTGTGTATAAACTGAAATATAGCCAATACTGCTATGAACTATTTTAATAGTAGAGAACGGGGCCTTTTCACACTGTGAAAAGGCCCCCAAAGTTTGTAAATGATGTAAGAACTGGTAGAATATTACCCCAATTTGATGAGATTTTAAGTTGAGCGTGTGTTTTCTGTGGCTTTTATCAATTGTAGGTATGGAATTATAATTTGCGACTTTGCCTCAAAAGCAGCATAATAATGTGGTTAGCTGCCAGAGTGCTAGCACATTCATAAAATGCCAAGCCACAGTGGGCTTGAGCAGGTTGATGGTGTGACCAGTATTTTCAAAAATAAAATGTTGTCCTTTTCACATGAACAAAAATGAAGTTTGAAAACATCTCCACCTTCTGAGTGCATTTTTGACAAGCATCTCTTTCAGTTAGCCAAAATGCTGTTTTCATGTGGACATTTTCAAAATTATCTATAAATATGTGAAGGGGCCTTAGTGATAAATGTCCTGTGTGAAGGCTGAAAAGAAGGCTGTGAAAAATTGTGTCTTTATTGTTTAACCTTTTGATCATTTGTTAAAAATATTTATCCAAAACAATCTTTGTTAAATATAAGTGTGCAACAATTATTGCCACCCTTTTAGTCAATACTTTGCGCTACTTCCATTTGCCAAGATAACATCTCTGAGTCTTCTCCTATAATGCCTGATGAGGTTGGGCAATACATGGCAAAGTATCTGAGACCATTCCTCCATACAGAATCTCTTCAGATCCTTCAAATCTAGAGGTCCATGATGGTGAGCTCTCCTCTTTAGTTCACCCCACATGTGTTCTATGTGGTTCAAGTAACTGGACTGAAATGGCCATGGCAGGACCTTGATTTTGTAGTCAGTGAAAAATTTTTTTGTTGATTTTGACATATGTTTTGGATCATTGTCCTGCTGGAAGATCCAACAATGGCCCATTTTAAGCTTTCTGGGAGAGCCAGTCAGGTTTTTATTTAATATCTGTTGATATTTGATAGAGTCCATGATGCCATGTATCCCAAGAAAATGTCCAGGTCCTCTGGCAGAAAAACAGCCCCAAAGCATTAAAGAGCCACCACCATATTTAACCATGGGCATGAGGTATTTTCCATAGCTACTTTTCCTACCTCTCTGTGTGCACCAAAACCACCTCTGGTATTTATTGCTAAAAAGGTTTCATCTGAGCATAAAACCTGATCACATTTGAAGTGCCAGTATTATCACACAAAGTGAAGATGCTTGAGTTTGCATGTGGATGAGAGTAGAGGCTTTTTTTTCTTGAAACCCTTTCAAATTTATAAGAATTTCTTAATTATTGTTCTAATGTTGAAAATGGGCATTTTCAGTGCTTGTCCTATTTTGTTATAGACACTTCCCATTTTGTGAGGTCAATAACCTTTTGCCGCACATCACATCTATATTCCTTAGTCTTACCAATTCTTATGAATGACTAAGGGAATCTGGCCTATGTGTTACCTCATATTTATAGCCCTGTAAATCAGGAAGTCATGGTTGAATTTTCACGTAAAATCTCAATGGGAATATAGTTCAAATATATTTCTCTCATATGAATTTATGGGGGTGCCAGTAATTGGTGCACACCTATATTTAAGATTCTATAAAAAAAAAAAACTGTGCTTCGATCTGCAATTTTTCATCCCTTCTTTGTTCATATTTACCAAGGATGCCAATATTTGTGGAGGTCACTTTTAAACTACTTTTAAAACAATTGGTTTTGTCTAAATAAATTTGCATATTGAATAAAACAAACATCTTTGTTGAATATATATATATAAAGTCAACAAAGATGTTTGTTTTATTCAATATCTAAATGTATACAAATTTATTTAGACAAACCAATTGTTTTAAAAATAGTTTAAATAAATTAAATTTTTCAAAATGTACCAAAAATGAAACAAATTTAACCCCAAAAATAAACAAGTAAATATTGTAAAAAATATCAGCAATCAGCAAATATTGATTGTGATACTGTTCTTTCATTAAATACCCTATTCCACTGTAGTGTCTAGCCTTAAATATTATCTTTTGCTTTTCTTCTTTAAATAAGTGAAATAATGAATTGCATACCATCTCTGCCATTTCCTTCATCAGACAGTAAGATCACAGCTGTATAGCTCAGCTAGCCATGACTGAACATAAATACATTTGAAATTCTACTACAGTATTCATCCATACTGCTTTATTTGTCCTCCTTGTCTAGACAAGAAGCAGTCAGTTTCACTGTGTCTGTCCATGAGATGTCTGTGATGTGAGTCCTGCCAGGAACATTAAGAGTGTGCATGTGCAGTGTGCTAATTCCCAACTGACAAAGACTCACTTCAAATGTATGAACTCATCAGGGGAGAGGAGAGAGAGGAAAAAAAGTCTCTTTCAATTCCAGGTTAATGAAAAAAAAATACAACTGGAAATGGAGCTTTTATGTACAAGGGAAAAGAGGAACATGTACACTGAGAAGTGGACCACTCTGCGCTGGTTTCTATTCAAACAGCATTTTCTCATGAGGACCTGAATAAATAAGTGGCAGTAGAAACGTAGGCTGGCCTTGGATCAGGTCTGACATTGCATGTGCTGAAAATGACATTGTATATACTACAAGAAAACAGAGAAACCTAATTTTCAGTTTCAAATGTGATGATAGAGTAAATTAAATTCCTTGCATCTGGTGGTAGAATAAAATTTTCAATTTCTGTATATTCTATGTTTATGAGAATGTGAGGCTGCATCTTTATCTTGGATTCAATTCTAACTTGGCATTTACCATTGCAGTCCATAATAACAATAATAATAATAATAATAATAATAATAATAATAATATTTATTATTATTATTATTATTATTATTATTATTATTATTATTATTATTATTATTATTATTATTGTAGGCACCGATTACAAAAATGGTATCTAACGTAACATACTCTGCTTTAAAAATTATCTGATTTTTTTTGTTGTGTGTATATTTCATACTAAATTATTTCAGAAATTAAAAGAAAATCTAAGATAAAACAAAGGTAACCTTAGTAAATGCAAAATACACTTTGTAAATGATATGAAATGTTATTTATTGAAGCTAAAAAGTTATCCAATACCAACTTGGCCTGTGTGAAAATGTCTTTGCCCCCATAGTTACTAATTCCCCAAATCTATAAAACTGCATTCATAATGGGTGGGGTTCAGCTGGACTAGTCACAACCAAGCCTGATTACTGCAAACCCTGTTCAATCAAATCAACAATTAAATAGAACATTTTCAACAGCTTAAAGTTGGTTAAAAGGTCTTACCCAGTAACACACTATCCAAAAACTGAAAGAAATGATTAGGAAGAATGTGAATGAAATACATAAGTCTGGGAATGGTTATGAAGCTATTTCAAAGTCTGTGGGATTCCGAAGAACCACAGTGAGAGAGCCATTATCTACAAATGTTCAAACTTGACACAGTAGTGAACCCCAGAAATAGGCAACTTTCTAAAATGAGCACAGCAACTGCTTATCCAGGAAGTCACAAAAGAGCCAAGGACAACATCAAAGGAACTACAGGCCTCTCTTACATCAATAAAGGTTACTGTTCATGGCTCCACTATCAGAAAGGTACTGGGCAAAAATGGCATCCATGGGCGTGTGGTGAGCTGAAAACCACTGCTAAACCAAAAGAACATTAAGGCTCATCTGAATTTTGCAAAAGCAGACCTTGATGATTTCTACACATCCACAGTGGAAACAGATTCCCTCTTTGAGGACCAATAAATTATCTATCTATCTATCTATCTCTCTATCTATCTATCTATCTATCTATCTATCTATCTATCTATCTATCGATCTATTGATCTATCGATCTATCTATCTATCTATCTGTCTATGATTCTCAAACACCACCACAGTGCTGTAAAAGACTGATCTCTGTACAGTGAAAACTGTATTGAATTTCTTGGTTACACAATTGCAGTTTTTAGTATATAGTTATAGAAGGTATTTATTTATAATTGCACTATTCAGTGTCATCCAGATGAGGATAGGTTCCCTTTTGAGTCTGGCTCCTCTCAAGGTTTCTTCCTCATGATGGCTCAGGGACTTTTTTGTTGATACCCTTTCCTCTGGCTTGTTCATTACAGATAAATTCATACAATAAAATTGATATCCTGAATGTATATATTTCTGTAAAGCTGCCTTGTGACAGTGTCCACTGTTAAAATCGCTATCCAAATAAAAAATTAATTGAATTGAATTAATGCTTAATTAATCCCTCAACAACAAAAAAAAAAAGTTATTAAGTCATTGGTGAACATTTTGGCTATGACGTGTGCAAATTGCATATAAAGATATAATGTAATAGAGTCTCTTTAGTGACTGTGCGCTTGCTAACAGGAGAGTTATATACTGCAGCTTTGTGCAGAACTAATTTGCTCAGTTTTGTTCCATACCTTTGTGTACTTGCCTGTTACCCATAAATGCTACATAATCCTCAGAGTAAGAACACATTCTATCATAAACAAGATGGCTGATGTGTGTAACGTGATCCAGAATGAGTAGCTGGTGCTATATTCACAGCATTGAGGAGTGTGCACAGCTACATACCAAATAAAAAACATTTGTTTTTAGAAAGTCAGTAAGGAGTAGTGTGTTTTTGTTTCTTTTTCCGGTTGGTTCAACATTCTTGTCTCCCAGGCAAATATGAATAAAAAATGAATAACCCAGAAACTGAATTTGCTTATCCCAGGCACCTGTCCAGACTCCGAAGTACCCATGTTTTGTTTTGGGGTTGTTTTTTTTTTTGGTAAATTTTGTACTTTGTACAACTGTTAATAATGTTTTCTGTACAATCTGCTTTCAAGTAAGCCATTTAGAGCGTTATGGTAGTTAAGCATAACTCTAGTTGAAGTCATTAATGTTGGACATACAGATAAGTCATAGGGACAGAAGCTTTAGCTATAGCCATATAAGTCAGTATAACAAAGACCTGCAGGGCACAGAATATTAAGAACCACATCAGGTTCAGGGTAAGATTAATGGCTAAATATGAGTTTAAAAAGTGTAGCTAACCTCTAATTCTAACCTGTTCCTTGGGCTCAGAGTTAAAAGCTTAGCACAAGATTGAAAAGAGTAAGAACCTTACCTTTAAGAGCTTGCCTTTGGTTGGGCTGGGGTTCATTTAATGGTTGAATGAAACACAGTGAAATATATAAGTGAAAATTTACCTCCATACACACTTCAGAGCTTAAGTAATAACTGTTTTAATAATATATAGGGTATGGATGTCAGATTTCCCCTTGTGCAAAGCGCTGGAGCACTCAACGCGCTCTGAAACCAGAATCTCAAGATTGAAGTACGAGTGTGCGCTTCCAGGTTTGTCAGTGGCATTGACTTTGCTTACTTTTGACATGTGTGTTTTGTTATGATTCCCATTATTGTATTCTGCTGTTGTTGCTATTCCCCTGATTACGTTTGGTATTTAAACCCCTCGTGTACAGTATCTATATACTTCGAGAAGCATTGCGTGAGTTTTCCAAATACCAGTCCATTGTTCATTGTTTCTGTGCCGTAGTTTTGATCTCAATCTCGATCTCGTTCTCACTCTTCATGCCCGTTTGCAGAACTCCTGACCATTTGCCTGATTTTGACCATGACTCTGATTCACGTTTTGGATTTGTCAGCCTGCCTCTCTTTAATAAAGCTCTTATCTGCACTTGCATCTGTCCTAACCCTCATTACGTGACAATATAGACAATATAAGATGGCATACATTTGTACATACAATAGATGCTTACACACAAACATCTGTATCGGTTTAGTGCTCCACATGCTTGTATATGTATTTTCACAGATTAAAACTTTAAGTGGGCATAGCCAAAACCAGAAGGTTGTTTTTGTGTATTTGTTTGTTTTTAATTCAGCTCATGCAGTTATTATTTTTGGTCGTACCTCTGTGACAACTTCTAATAATAAAAAAAATTGGTTTAATTTCTCAAAACTTAAACAAACTAGTACAACAAACTCATTTAAACCACCATGGCCCTGAACAGGCAGTTACTAAGGATGAATGGATGAATACTGTAAATGCATTAATATGAATGTGGTCATTGATTGTCCTGCTCACTCATGCTGATGAACTTCATATCAGACCTATCACCTGCACAAAAAATAAATAAATAAATAAATAAATAAATAAAATAAAATTAAAATTAAAATATCCTTCTTGCTTTGGAGACTTTTTTGTGATGCATTTCATGAGATCCCAGTCCCAATACAAACCTCTATTCTCAACCAGGAAAATAATAATAATAAAATGAAGAATGCACACCTTTGTGGTTAAGGGTTCGAATCCTGTCTCTGCCCTGTGTGCACAGAGTTTGCATATGTAAATGTGTGTGCCCTGCAATGGGATTGCACCACATCCAGTGTGTCTCCATATTGTGCCCCGAGTTCCTTGGGATATTCTACGGGTTCCCCGGCAACCCTGTGTAGGATAAGCAGTATGGAAAATGGATGGATGAATTGATGGATGGAAGGAATAGTGCATGCTATCTATTCAATCTAAACACTTTATTCAATTGCATCCCTAATCCATACAGAAAGTCTCTGAACTGAGACTTCATTCTTCTCTCTCTCTCTGTCTCTCTCTTGATCTCTCTCTCTCCTTCTCCCTCTCTCTCTTCCTCCCCCCCTCTCTCTCTCTCTCACACACACACACACACACACACACACACACACACACACACCTTTATAATGTCAGTGGTTTGCATTCCATGGCCATGTGTCATCCTGAAATTTCATTCTCTGATATATTCCTATAAAATATCTTATTTAATACCTTATTTTGTATGCTCACTTATGCACACAAAAAGGTCGTGCCGGATCTTTATGACAGATTTATCTCACAGAAATGTGACAAGCCTTTTATTTTATTTATTTTTTTGGTGGTTTTTTTATTTATTTATTTGTTTGTTTGTTTGTTTATGTATTTATTATATTATATTATATATATTTTTTTTTATTGAACAATACAGTGCCTTGGTATTTGGTCCTGGATCATATTTGGACTATTTGTGTGTGACAGGACGGAGTCGTAGGCGGATGCAGATGCAGATCAAGAACTCTTTATTCGAAGCAATCACAAACTTAAAGCATACGGAGATTAGAGCATATCCGTGCTGGTATAGATACTAGCGCTATTAACATTAGCAGACTAACTTAAAGCACACAGAGCATATAGCATATACGTACTGGCATTAACACTTTCACATATAATACTACGACTAACCTATAACCCTATAAACACTTACAAACAATAACGCGCGCCGGGCTCTCAAACCCCGGTGTCTAAATAGCTATGTCATTAAGCACAACACCAAACACCTGTCCTCTTGACTGAAGCGCCACAGCGGCCTCCAGCGGCCGTGGCGTGACATGACAGTTCTTTCAGCTGCAGTGCCACAGCGGCCTTCAGGGGCTGTGACGTAACATTGTGTGATGACACGTAGATGAGAGGCGGATGCAGGCACAGATCACAGTCTTTATTAATATATTAAAGCGAACGCGGTCTTCACGGGAAATATACACACTTGTCATACACATAAACAACTCGACCGCAACTAACGTGTTCACGTAACTTAGAACTATCACGAGCAACATGCTTAGTAACTCAGGGCTTTAAGTAACAAAGGTCGTTAAACAGAAAGTACACACACCTGTGATCATTCAATAAGGGAGCTCGCGCTAATCCGGAAACGAGCGCACAAACAAAAGTCCAGTCATTCAAATGAAGCGCCACAGTGACCTCCATCATCTGCGGTGTGACAATTTGGACTACTACAGTGAGGGAAAGAAGTATTTGATCCCCTGCTGATTTTGTAAGATTTCCCAATGACAAAGAAATGATCAGTCTATAATTTTAATGGTAGGTTTATTTGAACAGTGAGAGACAGAATAACAAAAGGAAATTCCATAAAAATGCATTTCAAATATGTTATAAATTGATTTGAATTTTAATGAGGGAAATAAGTATTTTACCCCCTCTCAATGAAACTGATTTCTGGCTC
>JAOUWY010000030.1:5702836-5714389 GCA_025728095.1 Prietella phreatophila
CTTGGGGTTCAGTGTCTTGCCCAAGGACACTTTGGCATGTGGAGTCACCTGGGCTGGGAATCGAACCACCAACCCTACAATTAGTGGACAACCCACTCTACCAACTGCTCCACAGCCGCCCTTCCTAAAGCCACCCCGTCTTTAGGAAGATAAATGTGTATGGTTAGCATTAGACTTGTGGTGAGCTCTTCATTCATTCAAAATTCAAACACTAATGGATCTTGTACCAGAAATAACATGCAGCTGTAATAATGGGTCGCTTCACACTGGTATTCCTATGTCACAGTTCAAAAAGTCACATTATGGAAACCATACTGGTAATATTCCAACAACAAAAAATGTTACAGAAATCTTGTAAGATTTAACCCTCTAACCCCGAAAAAACAGCTTGACCATCTTTGACCTATTCCCGTAAAGGCTTGGTTGTCTATGCCAAATACCCGTAAGGCAGATATAGCAGCTTTACAGTATAAACATTTTCCCCGTAATGCTGGTATACCGGCTTTACTCTGCTTTGAGTCCTTACTTATTTAATTACTATTTTTTGACCTGGAAGGTTGATGACGTCATGACGTCACGATGTGATTACGTCATTAAGCCTATATTAAGATAAAGATGATCCAAGTGTGAATGTTGTGGATAAACTTATGATATAATAGTAGAAGTTAACTAAAAATGCCAAAGCAGTGAACACAGGTACATCTAAAACAGTGAAAAAAAAGAAAACATACACAGTTACACAGCGAGGATTCTAGATAGTGACAGCAGTGAAATTTCAGGCGATGTTGAAACCAAAACTGATAGTGACAAATCCTTCCGTTGAAAAGAACAACAACCCCCATAAGGAATCTAAAACGTTTTTCATTGTCGGGAATGTGACCAATTTCTGTGCATTCCTGAAAACAGTACCTGTTGGTCTGATTACCACCAGAAAGTTGACTTTTGTGACAAAAATGCATTTATTCAAAGGCATTGACCATGCTGATGCTCATATGGTACTTCTAAATGAGTAGAAAGATTTTAGCGAGCATTTTTCATAATTTCTCTTGTTAAGAATTGTGCTCTAGGTTTAGTAAAAACACTGAACTGCTTCATTTTCAAAGTAACATTACACAAATACATTATTAGAAGTTGTTTCAAGGCCTAAAAATGTTCAAATTAAAATGTTGATTTTGGGGCCAATTTTGGCCTGGGAACTCAGGGTTGGCATGCTGTTTCTCTGGGGAATATAGGGTTGTGGGACATAATACTGTGTAAGATGGTTAAAGAAACACTTTGAAAATTTGACAGTTTGCAAATACTTAAATTGTAATTTTTGGGAGGCTTTTACCTGATTTTTTGACACAACGTGTTCATTTGCCAGTTCGACCCATGAGCCAGCTCTCCACAATCAAATGTCAACTACCAATCATGGAGGTGAACATGCTTCCTCCAAAACAAGCGAACCGCATATTTTTCTTTGATTATGCAAGTGCAAAAAAAATTCATCAAGTATTGTATTGGGACGAATCCAAAAATCTTAGTCAAAATCTATAGCATGAGTCTTTTGAAAATTCACAATTCTGCCACATTCTCAAAACTGATTGGTCAGAACATTTTGATACATTTTCTGTAACAACAGCTCTGACTGTAATGCCAGCTGTAATTCACATTAGCTTGTTTCATGTAACAATAAACAGATACAAAAGAGTCAGTCTTTAATAAACAAACAAATGTGTAATTGTTGCCATGTTGCTTTTCTAGAATATAACACGTCGAGATATGTTATTATTGGAAAATAATGAACTTCACAGAGGTAATATATTTCTTTTGTGAGTGCCAGATATAATGAGAACTAAGAACTACACTAAAACAAGGATACCCTTACATATCTTAGGCCAGGGAATGATTGATTTTATTTATGGTTTAAGGGAAATGAAATAAATATGGTTATATCTTTAAAAATTCAAACGATGCAACTGACAATCTTAGTGCTGATTTTTCCGGGTAGTGAATTTACGTTTTAAGATCAATTAAAATTTATGATATTCCTAATCATCTTGGACCAGAGATTATCCACAGCCCAAGCTGAAGAACTGAGAGTGTCTGCATCAGCATCATATTCACAGATACTCCTCTCTGACCCACACCCAGCATATCAGAAGAAATAGCACAGATGATTGCAAGAGATTGCCGTCTGCTTTCTCTAATGGCTTGGAAGTAATGGCTCTCAACTATTTCCATTTTTCATTGACAGAAAGTGCTTTTTTCATGTGGCGAGACTACCATCCTTCACAGAAAACCAGGGATTTTTAAAATGCCATTTCCTTTCCACAGAAATGAAGTATGAATGATCAATTCATATAACTGTGCCCCTTAATGTTGTCATCAGATAGATTTTTTTCCCCCCTAAGTGCTTCAAATCATTTTTGGTATTTAAAATGTATTGATCTGGAAAAATGTGTATTAACAGTTCCCTACTTGTGTATGAATCTTCCAAATGGAGAAAATAGAGACAGGGAGCAAAATGCAAAAGATATATGCACACTTTAATATTCTTTATCAGTATATACATTCCCATAGGGCATTTTCTACTTATTTGTAAGTACTATAAAAAAAATGCAAAACAATTTGGTACATTTTACTTTTTCAAATTAGCATAAAAATTCCTTAAGGTCTGTATTAACCCCTAGATATGAATATGTATTTTACTGCAGACAAACAGAGCATATGATATGAATCTTCATTAGAATTCTCTGAAATTCAGTACATTTACCTAAACCAACAATATATGTGTGTTTTGAATAATGTTATTACCTTGAAAGTATGTACAGTTAAAATAAAATAATACAACATCTTTTCTTGTTTGTCCATGAATTAATATTGTTAAAGCCCCTGGCAAATGTTTAAAAAAAATCTTTATAATACTAAAGATCTGTCAGTAAAGCATTTATCACTGGTAGATTCAAGAAACATTTCCCTATCTATGTTAATAACTAAAAGCTAGAAAATACTTCATCTTATGCCTGATCAGAAGTGTGTGATTAAGAGCAGCATCTCCTCACCGACATACACCACTCCTCACAAGTTGTTACTCATGCTAGACATGTGTGTAGGAGTGACCATGTGATGTTTCCGCAGTGCTTTTGTTTTCACACACAAGTCATGAACGTTGCCTGGTGTGCTGGTGTATTTTGTACTATATGTACTGTATATCTAGCATCAGGGTGTTCAAAGAAAAACAAGGTTGCAGTTTGTGAACAGTTTGTGTTCATTCCACGGCTATTTTTCACTCTTCAAGCTGTTTTAAAAAGCTACACTGTTCAAAAGAGTACTGTATGTCACTGCAGCGTGCAGAATCAGCACACATATCACGTTTCATTTAATACAATGGATAAAAAAACCAGTGGTGCTTTGCAAGATCAGATTAGCCCCTATTAAATAATGACTATAATAAAACAAATAAAATTCAGCTTGCCAACCTTTGCTTTCAGTGGTAGATTATGGTTATCTAAATCATGGTGCAGCCAATTTTGCTAATTCACATTCCTTTCACTGTTAAAAAAAAAACATGAACTTGAACTATTTGCCATTACCATTACTATTACTTTAAAAATGATAACTAAGCAGGTCTGCTCATGCCCAGGGAAAAAGAGTCTGCATGAGCAGCAAAGAAGTCACTTTAATTTATCTGGTTGGGGTAAAATGGGAGCTGACGTAAGGAGATGGCTAATTACAGTGAGGGAAAAAAGTATTTGATCCCCTGCTGATTTTGTACATTTGGGGTCAAATACTTATTTCCCTCATTAAAATGCAAATCAATTTATAACATTTGTTTTTCTGGATGTTTTTTGTTGTTATTCTGTCTCTCACTGTTCAAATAAACCCATCATTAAAATTATAGACTGATCATTTCATTGGTCAAACGTACAAAATCAGCAGGGGATCAAATACTTTTTTCCTCACTGTATGATTGGTTGTTTAGTAGTATTGACATCACCACTACCAAATATACAACCCCTGGCAAAAAAAAATATGGAATCACCACACTTAGAGGATGTTCACTTGGGTTTTTTACTTCGTGGCAAATAAATGATTCACAGATTTTTGTTTAATAGCTGAACATTCTGCCTTCATGAAACATACCTCAAAGAAATTAAATTTAATTATTTTAATTAATATCATATTTTTATCCAAATCAAGTAGAGAAAAAAATATTGAATCCATCAATGTTGAGAAATTATGGAACCACCTTGTAATTTGATGTCTAAAACAAATACCAGCACAAGCGTAAAAATGCAAATTAGTCTGCAGTTAAAAGGTGGTGCTTACAGAACTTAATGAGCTGTTGGCTAATTAAAAGGAAATAGTGCACCAACAAGAGAGTTGTCAATTGAAACGATGTAAATGATTATAAAACTCCCTTCAATAAAGAAATCCAACATGGAATGTGGTAAAAGATGTTGGTTGTTCCCAGTCAGCTGTGTCTAAAATTTGGTTCAAGTATAAACAAAATTGGAAGGTTATAAAAGGAAAACATTTGTATATGTTAAAAGAAGTGCCAGGAAAGAAAACTCAAAGCAATATGCCTTGAGAATAGAAAATGCACAACAAAACAAATGGAGAACAAATGGGTGGAAACAGGAATTAATGTTTGTGACAGAACTGTAAGACATCAACTGAATGAAATGGGATTTACATATAGAAAAGCCAAAGGAAATTTATTATGGAAATAAAAAAATTGGTCTATGGCAAGGCTGCATCCTGCAAAGTGTCACCAGGTTACGTAGAACACAAGCGCAGGAGTAGATGACTAGAAAACAGGTCAAGTTCGTAGTGTACAGCGTGAGGCAGGAGCGAGAGGAAGATGAAACTGCCAGCGAAGGATTTGAACAAAGCAGGGGTATAACCCAGAAACGTAGTAACCAGAAAGTCCGATAACGTAATGATCCAGAAACGTGGTGAGCTTGGTATCGCAGAGAACAACCGTTACAGAGCATATACTTTGCAATGTGATCATGGTGCGTGATTTCCTAAATACTATTGGCAGGGTGAGTGTGAGATTGGGAACAGGTGTCATAGGTTAGAACTCCGGAGACGGTGAGCGCATGCGTGTTCACGAAGCATTCTGGGAGATGGCGTTCGCGACCGACGTTGAGCGTATGCGTGTTCGCGAAGCATTCTGGGAGCTGGAGTTCGTGACTGACGGAACTGTGACACAAAGTTGATATGTCAACCGCTATTCGAGAAAGGTGGAACCCGCTTGATGTGGAATATTGTTTTTCATTAGTGAAGTCCATGCCTCAAAGAAAAAGCCAGAGGAGGAGTAACAAAGTACTAATACAGATTTTTTTGTTGTTGTTGTTGTTGATGATTTCATAATTCTTGTTAGAATTTTTCTCTCTGAATCAAAGAGTAAACCTTCTCTTTGTCTAGAATTCTATTGCAGTATAATTACATTATTACAATATTTAATTATGTCACCTGGTTGAGGAATGGCACAATCGCGGGAGCGAAATGACAGTGAAGGGACGCGGAGTCGAGACTTTAAGGGCAGCGGGAATAGTATGACAGGCAAAGGACAACAGATAGAACCAACAGGATAAACGTGGCGAGACGGAGACGTAAACGAGAAAACGGAAGCAAGGGTCGTGGCAATCTAGGACGTAAATGTAAGTAGCTTGGCATCGCAGAAAAACAAGGTCGCTAAGCGTTTACTTCGCAAAGACTCCGAGGCGAGTGATGCTCTAAATACTAGTGGAGTGTGTGTGATTGGGGCTTGGGGCTTGCATCTTGGGATCTGAAGTTCTGATCTGACGGAACTGTGACAAATTAAACTCAACAACATATGTTTAAAATAATATTCTCTTGATAAGAATGCTTTAAAAGTATGAATGATTGTCAGCAGCTTTCAAAAATAGGAAGAAAAAAAAGGGCTGTGGTCTCATTCCATAGTGAAGTCTTGGGCAGAAACTTTTTCACTCAGCTTGCTTTTGTACTTCGTCATGCCTTGTGCAACTTGCCAGGAGGCAATTACCTCACACTGATTCTGCATTTTGCTTTGAATTTCATTTTTCCAGACAAGTAGTTTTTGATGTTATACCTGGACTTAAAAATATCTATTGGAAATAACTGAAATCACATTGAAATTTGCCAGCACAGACAACAAATGTGTAAATGTAAATGACAATGGTAAAGTTACTGTCGCAATCCTTTAATTCAACAAAACATTTTAAAGGTCCAATTGCATAGAGTTCCATTTATGCAAAGCTTTAAACATTTATTATTAACTCATGGATATAAATAAAGTATTTTTTCCCCCATAGTATTTTTTGTTCATAGTACTGTTTCAAATTTAATGTAGGAAGAATAAATGGATACTTCTCTGTTCATTAAATATTTTTCAGATGAGAGAACGTAGTCAGGTAGTGCAGTTAGGTAGCTTGAATTATTTACCAATTTCCTGGTGTTTTAGTGTAATAGTTATGAGAATCAAAGGTTGTCGAAGAGGATAAATATGATATTTATGATATATGGCCTGAAGAATTATTAAAATATTGAGTTAGGGGTGCATGCCACAATGCCATGATCTGTTTTCACTCTCTGCATCCGTATTCGGACTGGATCATAGATTTATTTAGTTAATGTCAGGAATGATAATTGAAGCTGGATGCAATTGCAGGAACAGGTTTATTTACAGTGAAACTAAGGACACAAAAAGACCTGAAACATGAACCAAAAATGGCGAAGCTAAACAACAATAAAATAAACAACAACAAAAGAAGTGCTATACAATATGTGACTTAATATACTGATAATCCCTGTGATAATCAGACAACAGCATGATTCAGGTGCTTATGGTCATGTGACATTGTGCATGCAGTGAACATGTGACATGAAATGGCTGATGGGTGATATAGTCCAGCCTCATATCGGCACTGCCATGACACATAATAGTTCTCAAACAGATGTCCTTTTGAACTTTAACACAAGCTTTCTATCTAACGTGATTGAGTTAACGCTAGACAAAACAATACTGGCTTTCCAAAATCAGGCAAGTATTGAATATACCTAATATTTTACTAGATTTGCTGGCCATCTGACATCAGAATCCGTTTTTAGTAGAGATAAGATTTTCCAGTAAGATTTTTTATTTAATAACAATGAAGGATGATAAAAATCAAATATATGCTGCTCTGTGCATTGTGTATGGTTTATATAGACTTTATTTTGGAGCTCAGTACGCACTGTTTAGGTAAGGCTACTATAAAATAGTTCACCTATTCATATCTATAGTATCTGATTAGAAGACATTATCTGTTCATTCTGAACATTCATGTATTGATATTTGGTTCCATCCCTCCTATGCATATGACTGTTCTAAGTTTAACATGTCTGACCCTAAATATGTCATCCATTATCTTAAAATATCTGAAAATATCCAATGTCTTTATGTATCTCTTAAAGATATACCATGAATAATGATCCAGTGATCATCAGTCATATGTATGCCTTGCTGGCCTAAGGATATTAACTTTTGTACTTATACAATGGGTAGACAATCAGTCAGATATGCATCTGGGACAAACAACAAACAGCAAAGAGAATTCTATTGTTTGGAAGATGGATGAGATGTCTGGGTTTCACGCAGGTGAGGTAGTACGTAGCGAGACACCTTTCCCATGTGTATTCCTCCAGTCTAGAGTGATTGCTCCTATTGCAATTGCTAGATGGATATAGATATTGCTAACATCATTATTTCTAGACAGAAAATATTATATTTCTCGTAATATAATAAGTAAATCTCTACACTGCTGCAGCAAGATGCAGTGATGATAAAGTGTCATGATATGGTTTGTGAAACAAGGAAGAGATGAACCCATATAATAAATTGCTTCAAAAAACCTTGTCAAAAATTTCATTAGATGCCATATGTCCGAACTGTCAATATAATTTGCAATCTACCATCATTTTAAGAATTAATGGAGTATGAAATGACAGATACTTAATTTTTATTTTCATTTTTTGCTAAAAGAAAATTAGCAGGTAGGATAAGACATGGTGAAAATACATACTTTGACAAATAGCTGCATTGTGCATTAAGAGAAAAGTTATCATTGAGGTTAAATAATACATGCAAGATGTACAAAAGTAAGTGCCAGCTTTAACATGTTCTTGTTCAAGAGAAGTACTGCTGCCAGGATAATTATCAGCTGTAAGTGCTATGTTACCTGAAAAAGTCAAGAAAAATGGGAGAGCCAGCACGATGATTTGACACACACCTTTGACCACCACATTCAACATTCTTTGCAATTACAGCAGAGAATCTACACAGGTCACTAACCTACTAAGGCTGTGTGAAATAAAAGGAAGGAAAAGACTACACCATCCAACAGGTTTCTCAGGAAATAATCATGCTATTAAAGGAAAGCTTTAATCACTGTGTTGTCCAAAGAAAAGATTTTCCCTTCATTCCCAACATTAAATAGGAAGTCACATTTACGTTCACATGATGTAGAATTTATAATGAGTGGTTTGTTTGCTCAGATCAGGTGTGGATTAATTTACTATAACCGAAGCTTGGAGAGTAATTCATTTGTAATGTAAACCACAGGTTTAAGTATATTAATGTGCTCGTTCTAATACGTTATTGTTACGATACGGCCAGCAGATGGCACTGTGGCTCATCTTCGGACAGACATCGTTATGGTTCGCCCGCTTACGGAGTGAGCGTTAACTTTATTGACTTTAACTTGCCAAAGGTGTTGATGTTTTGTGTTTGATTATGTTTAGTATAAGAACGCCTTGGTTACTGAGCATGTCGCTCAGTATTATTAGTTGTAAGATTTTTATCATTGGTATCGTTTGTTTTCATATCTGGAAGGATATTTTTATGCCACGTTTCCCGTTTGCCTGTGAAGACTGCGTTACTTTGGTTTTGTGTCTTTAAGTATAATAAAGACTTTGATCTGCACCTGCATCCGCCTCCTGTCTACGTATCGTTACAGTTATCATTCCCCTAGTAACACTTTACACATAAACTTGTATGGTGGACACTCTACATAATCTATGACCTATAATCTATACATGGATTCAAATATATTATTGTTATTTTTAAAAAATGTGATGGATCTATATTTGGGGTCAGCATAAAACAAATCCTTATTTTTGTATTCATTATGATTACAATATACAGTATAATTATATTAATAATTGTTTCAATAAAAAAGGTTTAATAATATCTTAGTCAGTAAGCCCTAACACATAGGCATAAAGTAAAGACAACAATGGCTCTGGTTTGAACCAGTTTTTCTCTTCATCATCCTGCTCATCATTTTGCTTACACGTATTGTATAGCTGATGATTTTATGAATATTCATAATGGTGTTATACACTGTGCCAATCATTAAATGATTAACAAATTTTGCTCAAGTTAGTCAAAGGAACACCTATCTTGCTCTTCCATTCTACTCCACTGCTTTCTTGTCTTTTATCTCTTTTCTTTCTCTTCTCATCTCTATAACTACTTAGAGCCTAGCACTTCTTCAAAATAAATGCTTTGTTTAATGTTGCTGGATGTCACCTTCCAGTACGTGATGGAGATGAGGACGGATGCAAGCGCAGTAAAAAACTGTTTAATAGAGAGATACAGGCAGACAAATCCAAATCATAATACAAGAGCATGGTCAAAACAGGCAAATGGTCAAGTGATCTACAAACAGGTATAAACTGGGCAAGGCTAGAATCCAAAATGAGAAACAAATTCAATAAACATGAATCAAACCGAGAAATGAGGAACAACCACTTGGTAAAAAGTTAAACTCAATACTACGCAAAGTCATAGCATTTGAACAGTCTCTTATATACTGTGGTGTGAGATTGAAAACAGGTGTGTGTGATGAGAATTCCAGAGAAGGTGAACATGAGTGGGGGAAGTGTAGTACATGGCGGCCATGTTTGTAGGCCGAGGTGCAGGATGGGAAATCATAAGCCAGAGCAGAAGCTTGTGGTTTGCTGGTTTGCTGTGACATGACACTGGAAGCTTCTGCTCTGGCTTATGATTAGATTGAAGACTCTACATGCCTTATGTTTGGAGAAGAAGAAGAAGAAGAAGAAGAAGAAGAAGAAGAAGAAGCATTTATTTATCACATATACCTTACAGCACAGTGAAATTATTTTCTTCGCTTACCACAGATTTTTAAGAAGTTGGGGTTAGAGCACATGGTCAGCCATGATATCGAACAGGGATGGTTAAGAGCCTTGCTCAAGGGCCCAGCAGTGGCAGTTTGGCAGTGCTTCTGCTTGAACCCCCGACTTTCTGATCAGTAACCCAGAGCCTTTAACCATTATGAAAGGAGTCTCCAACAATCAGAGGTAAAATTGGTGTTCAAAAGAAAGTGAGGGAATTTTTTTTATAGAATGAACATAAGTGATAACTATAACTAAACCTAACCACAAACAGACAAAATCTATAATTAAGTAACTTGAAATCATTGCAATTGATGTGGTAAAATATTGTCATAGACAAATAATCTACTTCAGGGTGAAGTAGTAACCCTGCTTCCTATGGAGCCACATTACCCTAATGATGATTATTTTCCTACAACAGCATACCCAAAGTAGTGTATTTTTACTTAAATGCTTCGGAAACTCATTCTAATTTTATACTTCCAAAAAGTCACCAAATGCCCTGCGGACAAACAAAATGATTCTCCATTCTCAGTGGGCTTCATTCATCACTGCCTCCTAAAAACACACAGCTACATGAATCTTTCCCTTGAGGCTTAGCTGGCCAGGTCTTTCACAAATAATGGTAGGCTATGTTATAAATAGAGATTGAGCCATGTGCTATTCCAGTGTGACTGATGAAAACATTACTGTGAATTAATCAGATTTTAACATTATTACACTTGTCAAATTTGGCGCATTTCTTGAGTCAAGGATATGTGGCACTATAGTACAAAGTGCTTTGTTTCTGCAGTTCAACAGAAGAAAAGAACCCCTTAGGGTCTCACTATTTCCTGGGTCACATTGTGGAATAGTACACGAAGAGCTGGATCTGATCACATCTAACTAAATCTGATCCCACTACAGTACAAAATACTGTACATCCACCATTTTCAACCAGTATTTTCTTGTACTGGTTTATCCTGACACACAAATCAATCTTGCACACAAACTCTGTGGAGACAGTAACTGACATTCAGTGAGAAAATAGCATAAACCTCAAATAATGTTCATGTCAAAGGGTTCAATCTTCAAGAGTTGGTGAAAAATATAGAGAGAATAAATGTTAACCCATGGTAGTTTATCATATTTGCAAATAAGCAGAATAACAGGAAGAGAACAGACCTAAACTGAAACATTTGGAATGCAAAGCAAACACATAAATAACTGATTATAATCAAACAAAACAGTATCTCTAACATAAGTAAGGAATAAAACACAACAATTTCTTATAATACACGTTGCAGCATGTACTGAGAAACTGCAAAACACATACTTCTCTGTCCTGTGTCAGAAAACTGATTTGCTGACACTTGAGACTCCTAGAAAATGATCAAATAAATGTCT
>JAOUWY010000030.1:5735863-5748419 GCA_025728095.1 Prietella phreatophila
CATTTCCATATCATCTGCCCCCAACCATGACCCCTGTTCTTCTGGGGACACCGCCATGCCTGCCTGTTCCACTGGGGACGCCACCCAGCCTCTCTGCCCTCCTGAGTACAGCGCTCTGCTCCCCGGCTCCGCCCAGTACATGGGGCAGTTCCAAGCTGGCGCGGCATGGGAGATTTGGCCCAGGGGCCCAGGGCCACCAATGAGAGAAGGAGGACTCTTGGCACTCCGGGAGGAGTGCCCTAATGGGGGGGAGAATTCTGTCACAGTACGGCCGGCAGAGGGCGCTGTGGTACTGGGTTTTGCCGTCGGACTAACCACGTGACCTTTGTTTTGGTTTTGCTTCCTGATTTGACAGCGGTGTTTGTTATTTCTGTTAATAATGCTTAGTTTGAGTAAATGTCGGATATTTAAGGCTCCCGAGCAACGAAGCATGTTGCTGGGTATTAGAAGTAGTGGTTACACTAGCGATAGTCGTTCTGGTTATGGTCACGCTATTATAAGTGTAGCGGACTTCTGGTTTATCTATGCATCGTTTGTTTTGAACCCTATGCTTTCTTTTAATAAAGAGTTTGATCTGCGATTGCCTCCGTCTCTTTCGACAATCGTGACAGTCTGCTGAACATTATTTCACAAAATATATATGTAATTAATATTAATGAATGAATTGAATATAGTATGATATCCTATAAATGAAGTTATTTATGAAGTTACGAAAGCTAATCTCACACCTAAGCCAAACCGGTAACCCCTCAAACTCAGTGGAGGGTCCAGACTTGCATTTCTTACAGTCATACCTCTACAACATTCCTCTTCATTTCAGTGCTATTACTGAACAATTTATCTTAGTTACTAAATAATATGCTTTAAGGTAAATAGAATAATCTGTAGCTCTATATGTATATTTAGCTGTATCCTTATCTTTATCTAATTTGTAACTGAAAAAGTACATTTTTGCAACCTTATGTACAAATTGCTGACGTGAACAATGAAGGCTTGATGATTTCAGTTCAATGACTCTAATCATTACAAGCAAGGCTTGCATTTCAGAGTTATAAGGACAAATTGGTCTTCAAAGATAATTCCAGGATTTAATGCCCTCTACCCTCTCTCTCTCTCTCTCTCTCTCTCTCTCTCTCACTCACTCACTCTCTCTCTCTCTTCAAATTGTCTTCTCAGTCAGAAGAAATACCTGCTTTCTCGCCCCAAACTGCAATTAAAGAAGCCCCAACTGTGCTACACAGGACAGCAGGTGTACTCCTGGCACATAGGGAGCAAACCTTCACTTCATCTCCTGAGACACACAAAATGATCTTCTGTATCTGTAAATCTGTTGTCCACAAATGGCATAACCCCTGCACTTTTCTTAAAAACATATATGGCTGTATATAGCAGTGGGGGCCAGCATGTAGAGGTTTTGTCAAGCAAGGTGTATATATACAGCGGGGGAAATAAGTATTGGACACGTCGACATTTTTTTCAGTGAATATATTTCCAGTGAGACTATTCACATGAAATTTTTACCAGACATCAGTATTAACTCAAGAAATCCGCAAATATAAAGAATTCACAAGATTAAAGTACATAAATAACGTTATGTGTAATAAAGAGGAATGACAAAGGAAAAAAGTACTGAAGATGGTAAGGAAAAGCAGTTCTCCAAGGCAAGGTAAGGCAAGGAACCAGCTGAAATCCGTAAGTAATTATACCCCCTATCTGTGCAAATTAATATCAGCTGTGTTAGAAAATTGATGGTCTATAAAAAGGCTTTTCATTACCAAGGTGTCACACAAGAAACATCTCATGATGGGTAAAGGCAAAGAACTCTCCGAAGATCTTCTCAACCTTATTGTTGCAAAGCATATCGAAGGAATCAGATAGAGACAACTTCTGAATCCTCCAGTAAGCACCATTGAGACCATTATCCGCAAGTGGACGCAACATCACTCTGTCATCAACCGACCATGCACAGGAGCTCCTTGCAAAATTTCTGACCAGGGAGTCAGAAGAATAGACAGAAGAGTAGCCCAAGAGCCAAGAACCACTTGGAAAAAGCTCCAGAAACACTTGGAGGCAGCAGGTGCCATCATCACAGATAAACCAATAGGCATTGCTTGTGCTCACCCCACAGGACGTCATTACTAAAGAAAAGGCATGTCGAAGTTCGTTTACAATTTGCTACAACTCATTTGGACAAGCCTATGAAATACTGGGAGAGTGTAGTCTGATCAGACGAGAGAAAATTTAAAATTTTTGGCTATCGCACTACACACCATGTTTAGAGAAGAAATGGCACTGCACATCACCCTAAAAACACGATACCAACAATGAAGTTTGGAGGTGGAAGCGTCATGGTGTGGGACTATGTTTCATCACATGGTACTGGCAGATTTCATATAGTTGAAGGCATGAACAATGGAGCCCTTTACAGGAAGATTCTTCAGAAGAATCTGCTGAAATGACCAGGATGATGAAGATGAGACATGGGTGGACCTTCCAGCAGGAAAACAATCCAAAACATACAGCAAAGGAAACGCTCAATTGGTTTCACAGAAAAAACTCAAGGCATTAGAATGGCCCAGTCAATCATCTGACTTGAAGCAAATTGAACAAAATTTAAAGATAATGTGTTTAGAAGAATGGGCAAAATCACACCTGAATACTGCAGCCAATTAATTTCTTCATACCGGAAGTGTATTGAAGCTGTCATTACAGACAAAGGCTTCTCCACTAAGTACTAAATAAATTTCAGTTAGTGTGTTCAATTATTTTTTTCCTGTGTCATTCCACGTTGTTATACATCACTTCATTTATAGACTTTAATCTTATGAATTCTTTATATTTGCAGAGATATTCAGTTAATAATGTTGTCTGGTGAAAATTTCATGTGAATAACCTTAATTCAAATGTATTTACTGAAAAAAATTGACAAGTTCAATATTTATTTCCTCCACTGTAATTATATATATATATATATATATATTATAACGTAAATTGAATGCATTTAATCCAGGCCTTAATAACGCTAAATCGAGTTGTTTAATAATATCAAATTTAAACACTATCGTATTTCCTTTCTTTATAGATGTGGGATCATTGAGATCAGTATAAAATCACTAAGCACAGATAACACAAGCACATGCTACAATATACGCTGTACACAGAAAAGAGAGCATAAGATAAAATAACATTTATAAAAACATCATTAAGAAATAAAGGTTTTGAGGTTTAGATCTAAAAGCTCAAGGGAGACATGTAGAAACATCATTAAAAATATCAAAGTTATACATTTTGGATTCAGAATCATTAAATGAGATAACAGTATTGAATTTCAGGGACTATTGCATGCTGTTTCATTTGAAGGGAATGTAAAATATGATGCATGATTTGACAAGTTTCTGTGTTAACATGGGGAGTATTTAAAAGTATGTATTCCTGAGACCTAGTACTTGCAGAATGTGATTATATATTATATATAAGAGGACACATGTACACTATTTAATAAAATATAAAACCTATTAAAATTCAAAATGTTTATGGCATCAAAAATTAACTAAACTGTTATTGTTACTGAATTATAGATTAAATAGTTTGTTGATTATGTTCATAAAATAAATCTGTACCGTGTGGTTCCACATAAATCTTTTTTTTTTTTAAACAATGAGCAAAAGTTATTATTGTGCCTACACTGCACTGTTCCGTTTTTTATGTGTATTTTTCACAGTGTATTTATTTATTTATTACTATTGAAAGAATATGAAAAACATGTTATAGGAATTATTTTTTCTGTAGATTGATTATTGTGTCTGTAATAATCTATATTCATAGAAAAAAAAATGGCCTAATGTGCTCTGTTGGTGGAAAACTCCATGGCTCTATTCAATCTCCATATTATTATTGCATACATTTAAATAATGATCATGGTATGGATTATGATGTGGTCAATGAAATTTATTTCATATTTAAACGTTTCCCTGTTTGTGAACCACTGGTATACATGACACAGATAGTGATGGAAATAGTATGCTTTTTATTATTTGTTTCTAATTCATTCTATGATGATTTCTATGGTCATTTGCTGAGATTTATGTTCATTTATGTGTTTTTTTCTTCTTTTGTTTGTTTGATACAGTGTGTCAATGTTACTGAACATATCAAGGTCAGAGGTGATAGCTCTCACAGAAACAGGTGGCATTAGGCCTGATTTTCTCTTGTCTGGTTGAAAACTTTCTGAAGTTATGCTTCTATTGGCTTGTAAAATGTGATTTGAAGAGTCTTTAAGCATGCAATAAACATCAGAGTCTGATGATCAACTCCAGGCTCCTGGATCTTGACTAATTGTTGCTGAATTTCTAACAACTTGGTGCTGTGATCCGGATGTCTCACTAACACCTCTCTGGTGAGTTTTGCTATTATTTAAAAAGCAAGAGAAAAGTTGGCTGAATCCCTTCCTTGACAGATACGAGAGAAGGAAGTATAAGGAATATCCACACAGGGATTAAGAGAAGACAAAGCAGATGTCATAGACATACCAGATTTTTTATTTTTTCTGCTGTTGTAGCCTGGCATTTACCTCACGATGACCAGTGAAGGCCCAGAACCAGTGAATTTAGGGAATGATTCCTAAAAGTCTCCTAACTATTATAAGAGAATATTAGTTAAGGGCAGCTGTCACGTATCGAGGGGATGAGGCACGGAAGCAGAAGCAGGCGTCAGGTGTAAACGTAGTAGAGCTTTGGGGATGTTCCAAGGGCGTAGTAGAGAGACAGGCAATGGTCAGGCGATCAGACAAACAAAGCATAGAGGGAAAGACTAAAGCGTGGTCAAGGACGTAAGTGAGGGTCAAGATTAATAGGCAAACAAACAAGATTAGTTAAGGCTTGGAAAAGCAACGAACGAGTCAACTGAACGTATACTTCGCAAAGAGCTTTAGGCGAATGAATGTCTAAATACTATGGGAGAGAGTGAGTGTGTGATTGGTGACAGGTGTCTCTGATCAGAACTCCGAGGATGGTGAGCGCATGCATACATGAGAGGTGAGTGTTGTATCTTGGGAGTTGGAGTTCTGATCTGGCTGAGCTGTGACAGCAGCATAGAAGTACCTGACTGGAGTTCACATTTAAGAGGTAATAGATGAGGTCATGAAAAAGAATGTACAATCAAAAAAAAAAAAAGGATTTTTTCTTCTAAAGGATTTCCCATAGCAAGAGCATGAACTTTTGATGGCAGTAAAAAAAAAAAAAAAAAAAGCTTTAGAGTATGCAATCAAGCATGGCTCTATTGTAGCATACCTTCATGTCACTAGATTGTACTGAGAGCACAAATGATTAGAGAACGAAGAACATAATGACTATAATAGAATTCAGGAGCATAACAGCAAATTAATAGATGAATATAAGAGACACAAGACTGTTGCTGTAAATGTGCAAAGGACTTGCAAGGACTTCAGAGATTTAAATAACTGTGAACAGAAATAGCAGACTGAGATTGCGCTCACCTGATTTACTATCATTTTAGCAGGTGAATATTCAATCACAAACCTTACAGTTCTCAGAATACACAAACTTTTTATTAATTTGTTTAATGAAATGAAAATTAAATGAGATACTGGAAGCCTTGATGATTTTTTTCTTGTAATTCTGATCATATATTTGCAGTTTTATCTAAATGTGGGCAGATGGGAAGGCAAACAACAGGTGCATGGAGACAAGGACATTTTAGTATTCTGCACATTTGTAGGTTTCAGCTCTCTCCGTCGTGAAGTAATGAGTTTAATTCACTTAAATTAAACACAGTTGCTGTGGTAAAGATAAGTCTCATTAGCATAAAGAGTGCATATAACAAAAGCATTTTCATTATATTCGCTGTGATATCTTGTTTACTCTTGCATCTTCTTTATTCCATTATTTCATTAAATAGACCTTGTGTCTTAGTATAAAAAAAATCATTAAAAAAATATTTTCAGGAATACAACACAATATGGTCAACCACTTTTCTAGAAAACCCTACACAAGTTCTACTTAAAAAAATCTCTGAACGGGAAACACCCTGTTGTTGATAATAAAGAACCCATAAATAAAGACTCTTTATGACTCATAAAAAAGAAAAAAAAATGTTGTCCTCATTTTCTTCCCAGGTTGGTTACTAACCAAAGGCAGTGAAGGATAACACGTGCTTCCTTTGAGACATATAAAGGCAGACAACCACATCTTTTCAAACTGCTGCTCATGCTGTATCACAGGGCATGCTCTGAGACTATAACATCCCTCCCACCCAAAGGGCAGGGTCAATATTGCTCATTTTACTCCCAGGCCACAGATGGCTGTCTTGTAGTTGGGATTTGAACTGCAAAGACCCAGAACTGCTTTAGTGTCTCTTACTGCTTAAAGTATATCATGGTTTTCTTGCAGCTTCAGTATGATGCCATAAACATCACAAATAAGGTTCAATAAAGGATTCAGTAGCATAATGTTCATATTAATATAATGGTCATATAATTTAAATATTTCAAACAGTAAGCAAGACAGTACTTGTACATGTAGAATATAAAATCACAGCATATTGAAAATTACTGCATGTTGGTCTAAAAAGAATGAAGCACATGAAGTCTGTTAAAACACTTCAGTTGTAAATATAAGAAAATATATTTGTTATAATATTCTTATGGTGCATAGCTGCATACACTATGAACGGATCTGTTTTCGCTATTATGAACAATAATGTTATTTGCAACACAGTGTTAACACGTCTGGGTGATTAAACGGGCAGGGGATATGTTATGTCTACGTTCACAACTGAGGTCAACAGAGCGGTCAAGTACAACTCTTGTAAATATGAAGTGTGATGCCATGCCCTTTCTTTCAGTTCAGTCAGTCAAGAAAGAGATATAATTTATTCAGTTCTTGGCAAAAACGTATGTCGACATCACTGTCTCAGATGATTCCCTGAAGATCCACTGAAGCCCTGACAAGCTCCTTAGTCTGTTTTCAGCGCTTGCCCTGTCAGGCTGTGAATCCACAGGCATGGCCGTTACATCTGCTGCTTTTGACAAAGTGGAAGTTGAAGCATGCTAATTGTCCTCTGCAATCTCTTGTTGAGTGCTTACCAAGTTTATCATGATGGCATTAAAACATGCTATTGATTTTGATGGACTTTATCAAAGAAAGAAAAATGCATTGTGAGAGCATACTAAGTTCATGTACATCCTCACTAAAACAGTAATAAACCATTTCCTCATCAGCCTCTCTTTTATTCTGTCTCTAGAAGTCCATAAGACAAAAAAAAATGCTGCTTGTCATGTTACAGAGAAACCGGAAATAGCAAAGCCATTTCAAAACCTTGACAGTAAATAAATATCTTCTTACACAAAGCTTCACCATATCAACTTGTCGTTCTATATTAAATCAAATGATATATTTTAAATCTCTTTATTATTGACCTTACTTTTCTTTTTCTTTCTTTTTTTTGTGGCACATCCACCATACATATTAATACATACTTTGATTTAAATTCATCCTGTCAAAGCTGATGTTATTGAAAATGAATCAACTACTCCTGACCCATCAAAATCAAATACTCAAAAGTACTGTGGCAGAAGTAAAATGCAGGGTTGTGATTAGTTTATACTCTATATCTACACTATTGATATAGACTTGAAAATATACATACACACTGCATACACACACACAAACATGCCAATCTAAGAAATTTGCCAATCCATCTACAGGCATGCTTTTTGGAGACTCATGATCAAACTGTATTATGCAAAAAATGCACAAGCACACATCTACCTCATCATATAAATTTAAATGAGTGAGAGTGATGAGGATCATGTTCATGGATTTGTATGGAACTGCAAATCGAAACCTTAACCTTTACAAACTTCAATAAAATAGTGTGCATCCATTTATCCAGAAAATCCATTTTTGTGCATTTCCTTTCACAGGGATCAGAGAGGATCTGCTAAGGAGTGCAAAGTCATGCAAACTCTCATCTCGGTCCAACACAATAGGCTTTCACGCAGGCAGAAGCTATTACACTACTATTTTAGCACCTCAATTTTCACAAGTGCTATTAGAACTGTCGTGTTTCCTAATGATACTTAATGTTCCTCACTGAAGTGCCCAGGCCACTGCACTGTCATCAAAATGCCAGTATTCAATAAGATTTCACTACAAATACTGAGCTTCACAGCTGGTGTGCTTCAGCTAAATTAACATACTGATCCATCCATCCATCTATTTTCCATACTGCTTATCCTACACAGGGTTGAGGGGGGAGCCTTTAGCCAGAGAACTCGGAGAACAAGGCGAGGGACACCCTGAACAACATACCAACCCATCGTATGGCACAATCGCACACACACATTCAAAAACTAAGGACAATTTGGAAATATCAATCAGTCTAAAGTGCGTGTCTTTGGATTCTAGGAGGAAACTAGAGCACCCAGAGGAAACCCCAGAAGCATGGCGAGAACATGCAAACTCTGTGCACACAGGGTGGAGGAATGATCGAACCTCAGATCTGATTTTAGTACCTCTAAATGACTGTGTAGTGTGTACGTGATTGTGCCCTGTGATGGACTGGCACCCTGTCCAGGGTGTACCCCCCTTGTGCCCGATGCTTCCTGGGCTAGGCTCCAGGTTCCACCGCAACCCTGAAGAAGGAATAAGCGGTTGAAGATGGATGGATGGATGGATAAATGACTGTGTATAACAGGAAAAGTAACATGTCTTGCAGATGTTCCACTGCATTAAATATAACTAGAAATGGTTAAACAATTTGACATGCGATTCATTAATAAATTAAATAATGTAATTGTTGGCAGTCATCTAGGAAAATAATCGACTTTGATTATTTGATGATTGACTCGTGTTCCATCTGGGTGGGTTATCCAGCCTTGTGCCCATAGTTGGACTCTGGATCCACCATGACCCAAGATAGACTGGGTACTGAAGATGAATGAATAGAAGAAGGATTATTTGATTATTTTTCTTATAACAGAATGTCCTCAACATTTTTCCGTCATGCCACTGCCATGATCAGAAAAGTTAAAAGAGTCAAACTAAACTCATATTTCTTGAGGCCCCAGAGAAAATATGCCTAATTCTTTTACAATGTTATGATTGTCACGGTTAAAACTATGCAACAGTGTTATACAGCAGGCTTTAAAGCTTTAATGCAATAAATACACAGAACAGTATATGCAGAGCAATAAACACACAGTACAATCAACAAACAGAACAGTGTTGTATGGGAAAACTGTTGCACAATATCATGTAAACTATTGTGTAGCATAGTGCAATAAATGAAGCAGCAATATTTGTATCAAAAATTAATTTTAAAAAAGTGCCTGATTCAGCTTTGTGAAATGCAGGTGTGCAGTGGTATTGAGTTATGTGTGGTTGAGTGTTTTGAATAGCCTCGGTGAGCATTGGGAGGCAGCACAGTGATGAGTAATCTGACTGCCTCAGGTAAGAAAATGTTGCCGAGTCTGGTGTTGGTGGGATGGATGCTCCTGTACCTTCTACCAGATGGCAGGAGGGCAAAGAATCCATGAGAGTGATTGGATGGGTCATCTGCAATGCTGGTGGCTTTGTGGATGCAGCGGTTGTTTTATGAGGTGTCGACAGCGGGTAGGGAGACCACAATTCGTTGTTGTGTCTTGCAGTCAGAGGGTGTGCAGTTCCTGTACCGCACCATGAAACAGCTGGTCAGGATGCTCTCTATTGTCCCTCCGTAGAAGACAGTGAGTATGGGAGGGGGGAGGTTGTCTTTCTTCAGTCTCTACAGGACGTGGAGCTGCTGCTGGGCCTTGACATCAAAATTGACAGAAAGCAGTATGGGGTGGAAAAGTGATGAATGTATTAACCAGCTCACAGGGCAAGTGAAAGCTCCAGTGTGCTGCACAGTCCCATGATTTGGTTGCACAGAAACCTAATTATCTAGGCTAAAAAGGAGTAAATAACAATTCAATTGTAATACTCAGAGAGACAGAACAAGAATTCATATGCATATGGTTTATTAATACAAAATTCAAGGTCAGAACAGGAAGGGTGTCAAATCAATGCCAGAAGCAGTGTTGCTTTCCACTCAAAGCAACACAGAGTGGCCTACAAGCATGGCCTCTGACTACCGACTACAGCACTCAAAAGCCATCACAAACTCTCTCACATTCACCTTCATTCTGATTCCACACAACTGGACTCCATTACACAAATCACAGCCACAGTATATAAGGACACTCATTCCACCAGAACGTTCTGAAGTATACTGTGCCTGCGATGCCAAGACTTTTGTTATTCTGCTCTAATGTTCATAGTCATCTCTGTTTTTGTTGTTGTTGTTGTTGTTTATGTCTTTTGCTCAGTCACTGCTCTTTGCACATCACCTGACTTCTGTGTGTATTCTGACTTGGCCACAACAAATATCAACAAAATTGGGACAGGGGCAACAAAAGGCTGGGGAAATAATTGTGAATAACATGTGTTTGTGAGATTTGCAAATTATTGCATTCTGTTTTTAGTTACATTTTACACGGTGTCCAAACATTTTTGGAATTGGTGTTGTATGTGGTAATGTTTTAAAGCATTGTGCTGCCCAATCATCTTATAATACTGGTACTGTTCCTGTTTTATGGAACACATTTAGAATAGATCCAGCAAAGTTATAAGACCTCCAGGATTAAATGATTTTGGCCAATAGCATTGACATCACTAGTGATTAAGTGTTTTGAGCGCTTAGTGAACAAATACATCTATCCCAAACACTGCATCTTATAGATCTTCTGCAATTTGATCATCTGCAATTTGCATATTAAGCTAGTAGTGGGGTTAGAGGATGCAATCTTGACTGTACTGCATCTATTGCATTCTCAGTTAGAGAAACCAAAGACTCATGCTAAAGTTTTATTTGTAGATTTCTCATCTGCATTTAATAGCATTTCCCCTAGTACATTAGCAGTGATACTGGCAAAATAATTTTACTTGAAAGTAGGCTGATTACGTGGGTGACTGATTTTCTCAGTTCTAGAACCCAGCAGGATAAGACAGGTGAGTCTTCTTCTGATAAAATGATTCTATAGGATCACCTCAGGGATGTGTTTTATCACAATTATTGTTTCTTTTATATACTAATTTTTTCTTAAGTACTTTTATGAACACTATCTCTAAGTATGCAGATGATACTGCTTTGGGCCTGTCCTTGAGTTTTTTTTTTGTTTGTTTGTTTTTTTAAACTGGTGTGAGGAATCAAATCTTCTCCTAAATATTTCCAAAACAAAGATGTCTATTGATTTCAGACAGCAGAAAATATCAAATCCTACCTTAATTAATGGGGAGATAATGAAATCAGTTACAGATTATAAATGCATTGGTATAGTGCTTGACCACAAGCACTAAATGGGACATGTGGACTAATTATATAAGAAGACACAACAAAGAATGTATTTCCTAAAAAAATTACTATCCTTTAATGCCCACAACAAAATGCTTTTGATGCTTTATTGTCACGGATCTCCCGGAACAGCGGCGCGCGTCGAGTGCTGCTGCGCATGCGTGTACTCCTTCCGCTCTGTCACAGTTCTCCCGGAGCAGCGGTGCGAGTCGAGCGCTGCTGTGCATGCACGGACATCTTCTACGCTGACGTCATGTCTTCATACCATCGTGTCACAGGTCATAGGGTCATGTGTGGGTGTGTGTGGGAATCACGAACAGCTGCGAGCTCTTTGGACTGATGACGGGGAACTCTTTATATACGGTGTGCCATGCTCCACACGGCGCGGTTCAATATATGAATAGCCACTAATAGACATTCATAGACTCTCGTAGACATTCATAGACTCTCCTAGACATTCATAGACTCTCGTAGAAACTCATAGATATTTGTATGCATGTGTAAATGCACCTCCGTAGAGTTCACATATAACCGTAGTACTCTTAGTTTCTTGTTGGTGTCTTAGCATTAGCATTTCGCATTAGCATTAGCACCACTAGTAAAGTTAGCATAGCTTAGTTATTGTGTTCTTGTTTTGGTGTTGTTTGTTTGATTCGTCACTGTAAATAAAGATCACCATTCTTCACTGCATTTGCATCCTGTCTACTTCCTGCGCCAGCAGCGCGTTACATTTTCAATAAAAGCATCATAAATGTTATGAGGTTCTGTATTATTTATGGGTATGGTAATGCTAACGAAGTACAGAATAAATCAGTAAGGAAAGTGGCAACAATGACAAGTAAATTTTTAGGGATCATGTTACCAAATATGGAAAGTATTTATAAAGAAAGAGTGTTAAATAAGACAAATAATATTGTGAGTGACAAGAAGCATTAATTGGCCTCTGCTTTTTAATTGTTGCCATCTGGCCGACAGTATTGTGTTCCCCTGTGTTTGAAAAAAAAAATTCACATGATCTTTTATCCCTCAAGCAATACATTTTTTTTTAATTCTTACTCTTTTAATAATTGTTAACTTATGACCAGCTGACCTGGGGCCTGTTTCAATAAGGAGGTTCAACCAACTCTGAGTTAAAACTTGAACTCTGAGTGGACTTACCCTGAGA
>JAOUWY010000030.1:5764918-5775583 GCA_025728095.1 Prietella phreatophila
GAGAGAGAGAGAGAGAGAGAGAGAGAGAGAGAGAGAGAGAGAGAGAGAGCGAGAGAGAGAGAGAGAGAGAGAGAGAGGAGTGAGGCTATTAAGTGGAATGACTGCTTCTCATGACTATAACAAGTGAGAACAGGAACTAACTTGTCTCTTGGACATTCCACAACATTAAATCTAAATATAAAGCACTTAAATGTGAGACATTTCATATATTAATTAATTTACTTACATTTTTAAATCAAATATATTAGTTTTTTTTTCTTTTTTAATGTATGTCTTGCATTTGTAATGTAAAACACATTAATTGCAAACCCAAGCTCCTAAACAATAAATTTATTTCCTGTGCTAAATCTGATTCTCTTATTCCATAAATGCAAATGAAATATTATAACAAATCTAATCCTTAAATGTTTCCTGAATTGCCATCATACATAATAAGTAAGATTTTCTCTTGGTTCTTTTTCCTTTTGATTATGTAAAACATATGAACTTATTGAATACTAACTAAAGAAGAATGCATCAAATACTATAATGCCAATTCACAATTTTACGTTGAGGAATATTATTCTGAAATTGTTCAACAAATTGTAGATGCAGTTTTTCACAGATTGGTGGACGTCTGCCCATCTTTACTTCTGAAAGACTTTGCCTTTTTATACCAAATAATGTTAATGACCTGTTGCCAATTAACCTCCAGCTGTTTCTTTTTAGTAACGTTTACTTTTCCAGCCATTTGTTGCCCCGTCCCAACTTTTTTGAGACGTCTTGTGGTCATCAAATTCAAAATTACCTAATTTTTTTCTCAGTTATTCAGTTTAAACATTTCATATGTTTTCTATGTTCTACTGTGACTAACATATTGCTTTATGAGATTTTCAAATCGTTGTATTCTGTTTTTACATTTATTTATTTATATTCATTCACATTTTACACAGTGTCCCAGCTTTTTTGGAATTGTGTTTGTAAAACTCTTAATGTCAAAAGATATTCCAGATGGGACTTGATTGATCTATCTATTCAGCTAAGTAAAGAGACTCTATTTCAATTGGAGACTCTCTCCAATC
Organism: Prietella phreatophila; assembly: GCA_025728095.1. Taxonomy (NCBI): domain Eukaryota; kingdom Metazoa; phylum Chordata; class Actinopteri; order Siluriformes; family Ictaluridae; genus Prietella; species Prietella phreatophila. The sequence continues at coordinate 5,765,980 of JAOUWY010000030.1, forward strand.
TTGTTTGAATGAGAGTGGGTAAATTATCATTCTCAACATACCATAATCCAATCTATATACTATACTGGGAGCCATATTGGCTGGAAAATGGAGGGCTTTAAGCCAAGATCCTTTCTACCTTTCTAAGCCGTTCTACGATGCAGACTATGTAAATCCCTAAGTGATCCCCAGACATGTTATGTACTTAAGTCTATCACACAGAGTTTCCAGTTTATTAAGTACAGTATTATATTTGTACACATAATAATTTCAGAACAATATGTGTTGTAGGCACATTTGCTGGAGAACAAAAAAAAATTGATTAACCCTGCCGGTGTATGGCAAAGTGAACAAATATTGGGACTGGCATTTTACTTTTCCCAGTTTTACCCATTTAGTTTCCATTAACTGAAGCACTTGACTTGTATCTGCATGATTTTATGCATTGTGCTGCTGCCACATGATTGGCTGTGTGAATGTAATCATTGTTAATTATTATTTACTGTATTTATTGTGAGGAAAACCATTAATAACACTTTAAATGACTGTATTTACCCAGTAAAATAACCTATAGAGTTAAGTATATGGCATATTCTCCCATAATAAAAACTAACCACACTTTTGGAGTTGTCATCACAATGCAAGCGTTTTCCAGGAATGTCAAGGAAATATAACCTACAGTTACCAAATACTCAAGTCTGGAGAGGTAAATGTGAAGCAGCTAGATAATAGTACTCTTTTCTCTGGCAAATGTCAGATCTATAAGTCTTCACTGCTACATCGGTGTCTAGGACAGGAGCAAAAATCTTATTAAAATGCTCCTCTTATGCTGAGGGAAGAGAGACAATGATTCTCTGGAATTTAAGAGTAAATAAGAAAAAGGAGGAGGCTGTGGTGGACGGAAAAACATGGCCCGCTGGATATTGGTGTCACTCCGTCAAATTAGTGGCAATGCCGTGAATTTGAATAGTACCATTTGGGTTTGATTGCACATGTAATGTTATTTTGGCCCTGCATAATTTCTCTCAGTCCAAGCATAAGGTGTGCAGACAGTTTGGGGTCAAAACATGCTGCTGAGGCAATTTTCAGGTTCAAACACAAATTGGTACACAGGGTCAGTGTTGTTCCTGATGCATACTAATAGAGCTAAAGTTGTTAGGGTAGAGTAAGAGCTGCTGGGATTCAGTATGTGAAGGGGAAAACTACTGTGGGGATTTTTTTCTTTTTCTTTTCTGTAAGATAAGTTGCCTTACTAACTTCTACAATGCTGTTAAATACAGAGAGTGGATTTCATGTCCAGAGACTAGCCATAACCTTCAATCTACTACAAATCCTTCTAAGGGCTGAGAGCACTGTGTAACCTTTGAAGCCAAACAGCTCTCTACTAACATTCAATCTGGAAAGTATAACAGTGTGGTATAAGTTTGGAGGATGAAATGGGATTCCAGACAAATCGTTGAAGACAGGAAAATAAGAATCGGGTTCAAACTCAAGGAAAATTAACATCTGAATGCAGGAGAGAAGTATTTTTTTTTTTATTTACATTACCACTGACTTCAAATACATACCCAGTTTATCAAAATAATTATAGCTTTATGTAGTGTCACATTAAACACCAGCATGCATAAATCTAGTTTATTTGTAGAAAGTACAAAGAGTTAGGGGCTGTATATATTAGTCACTTAATACTTTCGCTAGTTGCTGTGTCCACAGGACAGTTTTTTAATCTCATTCCTTCCCATCTACTTCCAAAGGAATTCTAACCAATCCTTCCAGCTGAAGCAGTTACTTTTGTTGCCATGTAAAGCTAAATAAAATTGGAATAAAATGTATCCATTTTCGCATAGTGAATTCCATGACCAGTAAAATGTGAAACAATGCAACTGGTGCAATGGGTTGCAAATCAGCTAGTTTAGATAATTTAGTGATGCAAATAAATCAGATTTTGCTTTAGTTATGGAAAAGGAAACTAGTCTACTATTCAATTCAATTCAGTTCAGTTTTATTTGTATAGTGCTTTTAGCAATGGACAATGTCCAAAAGCAACGTTACAGAAATATATAAATTCAGGATATAAATGTATGAATTTATCCCTAATGCGCAAGCCAGAGGCAACAGTGGCAAGGAAAAAGTCCTTGAGACCTGACGACTGACTGGAAATAAAAAAAATTATAACAAAAGTCATGTGACCCCTTCAGAGAACTTCCACCGTTTTTGTAAATGTAGCCTGTAACATAATTAGGCTCATTTAGGCAGGTGAGACAGCTATCATTTGCCTAAAGGCATATAGTACTCATGCATTCTCCTTAAGAAACATTATAATCAATGTGTCAGAGAGATCTATGACCTGTTTGTACCTTGGAACTTTATTTCACACATAATGTATTTATTTTATTCTGTAAACAAATTCATTATACAGTGGAGAGTGGATTTATACCATGTTTGCATGTCAATAATTTTTCTGTAAAATAAGCAACATTTGGATGTAAAAATGTCACATTCCTTCGAATGTGTAAAGAAAGCAATCTTGCTTGACTTTGAGCACATCTCATCCCTCTTTTCACTTTGAACAAATAGATACTTCCATAAGCAAACTACATAATGAGTGAAACCAAGCATGTAAGAAATGCAATACTGAGTACGCATCAGTAATTCGTAGTTGATCTATGCATGTATTCACAGGTCAGTGAAATCCTACAGCTCATCAATCATGACGACTCCCCCGTGGCCTTTTATTCCACTCTTTGATTCAGTGACATATAAAGAACCATTTACATTCATCCTAAACCTGTCACCTTGACATTGTTTTTTTCACTAGGAGCAAACTGTGCTTTTTCTCAGCACAAAGCCAATGAAGGCATGTTGTGCTTCTTTTACAGCTGCTATCTCCATTATCAAACTCAAATCTCTAAAAATAAATAAATAAATAAATAAATAAAGTTCTCTTGGTAGATACATGTCTCTCTTATCAGAAAATTGAGACTGTATTGGTTAGACTAGATGCATGAGAGGCGAGGAGACATGACATATTAACAGATCGGAGCCTGCATGCTGGACATGCTCGTGACTTTTGTAAATGTAAGTAATGAAGATCCTAAACTTAATGTGTGAGAAAGTGAAAATCCTATTCATATAATTCATCTAAAACCTTATCATCGCTGGTTGGCACTGCAATTAAAAAAAAACATCTATCCAGTGAAGATTGTGCCTTGTATGTATGGCCTCTAACTATTTATACTGATTTCTCGATTTCTCATCCAGCTGAGATAAAGCCTCGTATGCTCCAATGTGTCTGTTCTATCTTGAGCGTCTTTCATTCAGTATGGACAGCAGCCCCTGCTGCAGATATGACAGAAATCACAAGCCCCATCTCTTCTCAATTGAACGTGCTTGCCAAAGCATAACCTCCATTAAAAATAACAAGATTGGAATAGCAAAAGAGTAGAACATGCTGTTGAGAGGAAAAATAAATAAATAAAACCAAAAGCAGTTTCTGCTTGAGGGCCAAACTGATTTTGCTGTACATGGGTACACACATAAAACAGATAAGCACAAACAAAACTATGGGTGAAATTGCTCTCATGTGACCAGCATAAAAATTTCATACTACTGCAGATAAAATGCATTGCCCTGTTAGATATTATACATTGTTTAACACAGAAATGAATTGGTTGGTCAGTGATATTTTCTATTTAAGTTTATGTTTATTCTGGGGTCATATAATACTGTATACATGTACAAAGAAAGGGTGTTTTGTCTCTTTGCTATGTCTGCATGAATTCAGCTTGGATTTTTCCCCTTTACCCTTAAGGATCACCAGATGATCACTCATCCCACCAACACAGAATTTATCAAAAAAAAAGTGCTCTTATATATAAACTATTAAGCAAAAAACAAAAGTGTATTGCAATTACTATGTATACCTTGGTTTAACTTCAAAGTTGATAAGATGGAGAGAATGATCAGCTCCTATGTGAGAAAATGGTTAGGTGTTCCATGGTGACTGAGCAGTGTAGGATTGTAAAGACAAGGAGCACATGAGCTGGCTCTTTTGAGTCTAGTGCTGAAATTTAAATGCAGCAAAGTAAAGTCAGAGATGCAGAACCTCAGGATGCAGTAATAAGAAATGTTGGACCATCCCTAGGCGAAGGGCAAATATGGACACTGAAGGAAGCAGAAAAATATACCAAATCAGCCCTGTAGCTGATGGCAACATTATGGGCAAAGTTTAACATGGTAGATGAGGGTTGGGTCTCAGCCAGGGCAAACACTTGTGAAAGAATGCAAGAGCCTAATCTGAGCTGTGTGAGCTGGGTTTGTTGGAAGTATAGTGTCAGGAACTAGTAGGCTCTGCTAAGTCTGATAGATTTGTGAGAACAGTGCTTACCTTGGAAGACCTGTGGAAGATGGAATCAGCTACATGATAACATCAACAGATCCTCACAGTCCCTATCAACAGTTTCTGCAATGCAGGTAGTTTTGGAGAAAAAGTACAGAAAGTCATATACAGGAACAGGACTATAACATCATGTATCTTTTGAACTACTCTGTGTGTTAAAGTGACAATGGTTGCAATCAAATTTAGACTAATTTGATGGATTTCTAACCGTCAGCTGCTCATGTTTCATGGCTCAATAACATCTCTTCTTCTCATATGTGTCTTTCAGTAGCGCTTTCTTTGCAGATATGTGTTGGATTCTATGCTAGCAAAAAAGAGACACAATGAGTTGTATGTTAAAAGCCACTGAATTCTTTAAAATGATATTTAAACCCTATTGTTCATTCTTTGCATTGAAAACCATGGATCTGTGTTTGTTTTGAAATGACTTACTTGAAAGTAGGTTTTTTTTTTCAGTGTTCAAAGCTTCTTCCAAATGAGGTTACTTATACCCAGCATTCCTTGTCACTACACAGATGATTGGCTTAAATACACTAACTTGTATTTAATATATTTATATATATTTGTAAGTGTCATGCCTACTAAACCATGGGAAAGGATGAGTGATGGTTTGGGGCTGCTTTGCTAGTTATACACTCTGTGGTTTATTTAGAATTGAAGGCACACTTAACCGTCATGGCTAGCACAGCATAATGCAGTGACACACCGTCCCATTTGGTCCATGATTAATTGGACCATCATTTTGTTTTGCAACAAGACAATTACCCCAAGAGTAGTGGCATGCTGCAGCAGATGACATGCAGCAACCTATGCAGTCGCCATACTTAAACCCAATTGAGAAGGGTTTGATATTTACAGGATCAAAGAGTAAAGGGCAACCTACACATACAGTACTCAGCATATGTTAGAACTCCTTCAAACTTGTAGTAAAAGTGTCACTGGTAGGATACCTTATGACACTATGATCACATGGATTTGTTTAATTTTTTAAAATTTGGAACACTTTTTTTTGGGTCACATTTCTGTATAATTCTTGTTATTTTACTGCTTCCATTTAATAAAGTCAAACCCATCTGTGACACTGTATCCAAAGGTTTGAGCATGCATATTGTATAAGAAGATGAAAATAAAACAAAATGGCTAGGCTTTCTCATTTCTATTTTGCCCTTTCTTTCCTTCCTACTGTTCTACATGAGTGGTTATCTCACTGGAAATCTTGGACAGAGGGATGCAAATCAAGAATAATCATTAAAAATATTAGGCCAGAATTCCAGGACAGTTCTCAGCTCAGTCTAAGCAGTGAACCCAGCTGCTTTTTGAACAGTGTTGTATCATAAGCCAGGTTTCTATCCAAGGGATTTTGTGCAAAAAAATAAATAAAAATGTTTTAGCATTTGGAAATTATTTGCCAATGGAGGCCAGGGATGTTTGAACTAAATGTATGATATGTGAACTGATGCAAGAAACTGTAGTGTAAATATTCTTGAACAGAAGAACACTCAATTATGCATAGAATACATTTAGTGCAATGTGGCATCATTTAACGTGCGCCTTACAATTCCATGTGATCAGGCATACAAATGATGTTTTTTTGTTTTTTTGGGGGGGGTTGTTTTGCTATTTTCTCTATAGTATGTGTTTTACAGTATGTTGACATATACTGCTATACTCATACTTTTTTTGTACTTACATGTTGTTTGAATACCTGTTTTGTGCATCTTGCATCACATGTTTATTTTATTTAATATATATTCACATATTTCCCCCCCTGTATACTGATGTATTAAGGTGTTGAGAAACAAGAATTTTACTCCTTGTGCTACACAATGTACTTAACAAGTAAAACTCTTGAATCGCGAATTTAGGTTTAAAAGAAACATATCAGATAAACAAAGATAAATGAGTAAGATCTGCACACAGTAAGTATTGCACAGCAGGAAAAAGTTTTCAATCTTTTATGCAAGGAAGACAGTATTACTGAACAGCTGTAATGCTCCACATGCTTTTTACTGACTGCTGAAAGGCAAACAGGTCAAACGTACTGTATGGTCACTCACATGGGCACAAAAACCAGCTGTAGCATGGAAACTAAAAAAGCAGGTAAAAACCCTAAATTTTTGAGAATTGTGTAGTAACTGGGGATTATTTCACTGTGAAATGATCAAGCATATATATCTCGGGGATGGCTGTGGCACAGTTGGTAGAGCGGGTTGTCCACTAATCATATGGCCCGGATGACATGCCGAAGTGTCCTTGGGCAAGACACTGAACCCCAAGTTGCTCCCGATGGCAAGCTAGTGCCTTGCATGGCAGCTCTGCTACCACTGGTGTGTGAGTGTGTGTGTGAATGGGTGAATGAGACACAGTGTAAAGCACTTTGGATAAAATATATATAGATAGATATATACGTCTTTGTCTTTATTAGTGATGGGAAGTTTGCTTCATTGTGCTGAGTCAGATCTTTGAATCTCGTTCAGCAAAATGAACGAATCTTTTTTCGAGTCATTTCGTTCATTTCAGTCGAATATAATTCAAATGATACATGTTAAATTCCCCAGAAATGAAAAACAGAAATGATTAATTAATAGCTTAGTTCTGTTAGTTCACCTCATCTTCTGATCTGAGTCCTTCTTTTGTCACGTCACATTTGTCACACCTGTTCCCTGGAAACAGAAATGATTAGTTCACTCTTGAGTCTTCGGGTTCGAGTTGTTTGTTCATTCCGTGATCGCCCCATAGGCAATGCACCATGCAGTACCGGAAAATAGAAATAATTAGTTCATTTCTCAAGTGTTCAGGTTCAAATCGTTTGTTCATCACTTCACAGCTTAATAGGCTGAATGCGGTGGGGCTGTAACCTGATGAACGAACGACTCGAACCCACAAACTCAAGAGGTGAAATATTCATTTGTTTCCTGTACAGAACTTATGGGGATGTTGCAGTACATGCATGGTCAACCCAAAATGAATGAATCACTCTCTGAGACTACCAGTTGTTCCAGAGTAATATTAAAGATTCATTCAAAATGAATAAATCATTCATGAATGACACATCACTAGTTTTTACCCCTGGTTGCAATTTATGACTGTACACTGCCTGATTACTGCCTCTTTACAGACTTTCATCTCGCCTTACCTTTGGATTTGTTTGCCTGTTGTTTTAATAAAACTGTGAACCTGAAACTGTCACAATCGCCGTTAAACACGTTTAATTTGTAAGATGTGCTCATGCCTAGGATTTGAAGCATTTTATTTTACCTTGAGCAACCCATTTCTTGTTAGTGTTTACAACAGTGTTATTCGAAACCCATGACACTATTCATCACTGTTATGATGCCATGTCATTGTCAGAACTTTGTAGCTTCTGATAGGCTCCTGAAAAAGAGCACCTGCTGGTTATAGAACTTTATTTGGCTGACTGTCTGTGTTGAAAAAGAACCACTGTCACATGGATAAATGGCCAATCAGAGAAACACGGTCTCTGAGGGCAGTAGCCTACCTGTTAGAAACATCGTTTGGTCACATCTTCACTCTCCTCTTACAAGATTGTTGAACTAAAACTTATATTTCGTTTCCTCGTTGCTCAGTGAAAGCAAATGTCACACAGCTGTGATTTAATCACACCAGCAGTGTAATTAGTCTTACTATCCTCCACTCCTAGCTGTGCTTGACAGGTGCAATGTTGCATTTCCAGCCCTGAAAAGAGAAGTGCGTTTTCAAAGCTCACTCATTAGCAAAAGTAAATATTCAAAACTCTTAAATCTCCATCATCCTAAAACAAAACATAGATGCACTAAAACCAGTCCCAATCTGTCTAAAAGGTACTGTGTGTATCTGCTCCTTTTAGGCAAAGTAACAATAGTGTGCAATAGATTAGCAGAGTAAAATGGTTTTCTCACAATTAAAGATTTCAGCTTTGTGTTTTCAGATTTTCTTCACAAAGACTGAATTGAGGAAATGAAATATGTTGATCAAAAAAAAAAGCCAAAATATACTTTAAAAACATTATCTTTGAATAAATCGAACACAATTAACATGTTTGAAACATACTTTCCCATGAATGGTCCATTGCAGCTTATGAAAAATGTACAGTATTCCTTTTACCATTCAATCAACTGCTGAACACATTTATCCGTAAGGAATATTTGGAACTTACGAAGTTACATATGAATTTCCTGAGGATTATATTTAGTTATATTGTAATATTGACTCACATGGTCAATTTTAAGGTGAAGCCCTTTTACCCAACTATTAAACTGAATTTCAAAGAATAATTTTTCACTGATTCAAGAACAAAATGCAGAAAATTGTCAACAGACGGGGTCTTGCAATAGGCAAAGGCTGCTATATGTGTTGAAATCACACACACACACACACACACACACAAACAGTCATTGGGTTCAAGCCCTGACACTGCCAGGCTGAGACTGTTGCACCCTTAGCAAGGCCCTTAACGCTCTCTGCTGCAGGTGTGCCATAACATGGCTGACCCTGGAATGTAATGCTGTACTGTATATGTGACAAATAATGTATTTCTTCTTCTTTCTTCTAAAAAATGGCTGCTATTTCCTATTGTACTGATTATTTTCATTACTATCAATGTATCCCTGTTCAGTGTATCACTGTTGCAATGGACTACTCCATGTTGTCACACATCTGCATGAAGGCAAACCGTCATGCCTGTACTATGAAGGTAGTTGAACAAACTCTGGGTTATGGGATTATTTTTGAGTTGACAAAACTAATCCAATCCATTCAGGCTTTATTGGTACCTCGACACTGGTTATCAACTTTCTCTATTAATTCAGGTGTTGTTCATTAAGCTATGATTAGTCCACAAGCATGTGCACATAAAAGTGTGAAGTTAGCACCGAACAGCTAATAGTGTTCAATATGGAAACAGCGACATACTTCCGGTTGAAAAGGAAGAAATTATTTAGTGGAAATATGAGGAATTTAAACCTACACTAACTGCAAAAAAGCAAAACTGTTACGGCTGCCAAAGTTTTGGAACATTAGGGGCGGAACATTGCTGATTGTTTAAATGCCTAAGTTTACTTTCAGGCCTCCCAACCAGCTACATCAAACCCCTTCAGATGATTCAGAATGCTGTGGCGCGCCTCGTCTTCAACCAGCCCAAGAGAACTCGTGTCACACCCCTCTTCATCTCCCTCCACTGGCTTCCTGTAACTGCCCGCATCAAGTTCAAGGCCTTGATGCTCACCT
>JAOUWY010000030.1:5834890-5852232 GCA_025728095.1 Prietella phreatophila
AGGAAGACATAGGTTCTTTGAGTTGCTGTTTGTTGGGCATGTAAAGTTGTGCCAGTCATGGTGTCTCACTGGCTACAGAAAACAGAGTTAATTGTTCCTTGTGTAGCCAGGGGACACAATGCTGTTGTCCTCACCTCTTGACTGTTCTTTTATTGAATTTCCTGAACAACACTATAATTGCATTTACCAGCAGGGCCATTTGTATATAGTTTAATTCTATCTGCACTAGCTGCTTCTCACGTTCAGAGACCCAGAGCTTGAAATCTTGAAGTGAAAGAAGGCATGAAACCCATCACATGTACAAGAATATGTACTTGTATTTATATTTACTGTATACTGCATATCGCATTAATCACATTAGACAATGATCAACTTTCCGACAATCAACACACATGTTCACTGACAATTAGCTTAAAGAAAGAAAAACGTCTTATGAAAATTGTCAATTTGTGTGCAATATATTCAATCAATTCAGTTTTATTTGTGTGGTGCTTTTAATAGTGAACATTATCCCAAAGCAACTTTACAGAAACATATAAATTCAGGACATAGATTATGTATGGATTTATCCATAATGAACAAGCCAAGGCAACAGTGGCAAGGAAAAACTCCCTGAGACAATATGTGGAAGAAACCTTGAGAGGAATGAGACTCAAAAGGGAACACGTCCTCATCTGGGTAACAACAGACAAACAACATTATGATTATATATAACTAAATGCCTTTGATAAACATGCTAATACTACAGCAGAACATAACATTTGGCAGACTCATATCCAGAGCAAATTACAATTATCTCATTTTTATACAACTGAGCAGTTGAGGGTTAAGAGCCTCGCTCAAGGGCCCAACAGCAGCAGCTTGACAGTGCTGTGATTTTAACTCACAATCTTCCAATCAGAAGTCCTACATCTTAACCGCTGAGCTAACACTTCCCTGTTTGTACCGCTTTACTACATGGTTCACCGATGGAGACTTGAAAGCAAACCTGTTTGTGGCAATTGTAGTCCTAAAGCTGTCATAGCATAACTGTTCATATCAATAGAGGTCCAAAGCCATCTTTATGGTTTTTAAGTGGTGCCATCCTCAGCAATCTCAATGATCTTTAGGCTGCACACTGTGGGGCCATCCTCAGCAGCAGCATGTGACAGGATGCAGCAGGTTTGAATTATAATTGATGCAAACTCCAACCAGAAGTTAGGGATCAGGATGGATCAGCCAGGTCTGGAGAGCAGAAGGGGTCAGGATCACTGCTGTCTTAGAAGTATAATGTGTAGCTCTACAGAAAGAGAGAGGGAGAGAGAGAGAGGAAAAGAGAGAGAGAAATTATTAAGTATGCTTATTGCCCTGTAATGGTTAAGGACAATGTACTTTGAATGAGTGCAAGCAGGGATTTCGGCAAGACTAGCTATGACAGCATAACTAAAAGGGAGACCATTAGATCTGGAATAATGTGTTTAATGAAATATGTAGGTAAGGGATCTAGTATACAAATTAATGATTTTGATGAAGAAATTTATTAAATTTATTCCATTTAATTTACTTTCTAAGGGGAGTAAAACATTCTAATTATTGATATTGATATATTATTATCTACATGGTTAGTTATATGACTGGATGGTTTTAAATTAATAGTCTGAATTTTTTGTATAATATTTTCAATTCTGCCAATGAAAAAATTCATGAAATCATCACTGCTGTATAATGATTGTGTGCATGTTTCTGTGGTGGTCTTATTACTAGTTAATTTTGCTACAGTATTGAATGAAAATCTAGATTATTTTATCTTCAATTAGGGTGGAGAGAGACTGATCTTGCAGTACTAAGATATTTGCTGTAGTTCAGGAGGCTCTTCTTCCATGCTGTTTGAAATACCACTAATTTGATTCAACACTATTTATGCTCTAATTGTCGAGTGGTCTGTTTAAGGTGTGTGTGATTGTTATTCCAGGGTGCTAGCTTTTTTCTCTCTAAATATTTTTTTTCTTTTAAGTGGAGCTAAATTATCTAGTGTGTAGTGGAACACTGACTTTAAGCATTCAATCACATGATCAAGTTCTTTGGGATCAGATGGTGATTAAATCATAGCCGATATCTCTGGGAGGTTACTGATAAAACTCTGTGCTCTAGCTGACATGAATTTAAATTTGATGTGGTAGCGTGGCAAGGTGACTATATTATGATTAATATGCAATTTAAAAGAGATGAGATAATGATCTGAGATAGCTTCAGACTGCAGAAATGTGACTATATGTTCTATATTTAATATTAGTATAAGGTCAAGAGTTTGACCACCATTATGAGTTACATTCTGAGTTACCCCTATTGAATCTAGAATAGACAAAACCTCTCTTCTCAGAATGTCTTCTGGCTTATCAAAATGAATATTAAAGTCACCAACAATTAATGCTTTGTCTAGAGAAACAACCAGGTTCAAGATAAAATCTGCAAATTCACCAAGGGATTCAGAATATGGCCCTAGGGGTCTATAAATAATAATTAGCGGAATCAACTCAGTAGACTTATTTTTGTTGCTATATATGATACACTAGTATGACAAGTAGTAGGTTTTTGTGTGATGCCTAAATTATCATTATAAATAAATGTGACTCCTCTGCCAGTTCAACGAGGTTAATGTATATAACAGTATCCACTGCTAGCTTCATTTAATGTTATGTACTCACTTGGCTTAATCCATATTTCTGTTAAACACAATCAGTTAAACTCCTGATCAGTAATTGATTCATTAACAATAAGTGCTTTAAATCAGTCCTAGCTTCATATCAAAGGTGCTGGTTGTGCATTCAGTATGTTCTAATTGTATATTAATTAGGTTGCTAAAACAAACTTTCTGTGTAGTGTTTCTTTAGCTCAGGCAATAGTGTCAATATTGTGGAACTTTGTTGACGACTCAATGCAGCTAGCATATGGTCAGTTTAGCCTGCTTGTCTGCTCCCTGGCCTTGGATCTGGATTGTCAATAATTGTTGAGACAATGTGCTATGCTGCAAGAAATGAGAGCTGAGCGATATGAATACTTTACCAGTTAACAGGCTAGCCTTACCCTCAAAGCTACTCAAAACTATTATCTATAAAGCCCACATGTTTTCAGAGCACCACCTGAACATCCAGTAGTTCAGTGACATAACCTGCTGTAAGCTACATCGCCATGCCTCATTGCTATGGGGCCAGAGCATACTACTGAATCGGACATCGCCTTCACTAATTTACACACCTCTCCAATGTTACTATTAGTACATGAATAGCTATCTTTGAAAACCTGTGTCTGCCTAAGACCATAAGATTACCTGCTGTGTCCAGCACTTTGGCTCCCAGTATAAATCTAACTAAAGCTGCAGGAGCTCCTAATGGCCAAGTTAATTTCACATGTAACTAGAGTCTCCTATAACCAGAGCTCTTTCAGGCTTCTTAGCAGGTGTTTCACTGAGGAGAGCAAACCTGTTGGACATGTGAAGCAAACAGGAATGGTGCTCCTGTGGGCGAGCCATAGCGTTTGCTATGCTGCCGAGTCATGACCCATTTGCCACACTGTGAGGGCTCTAATGCTGAAGTTGGGGGATTGCTATCTCCGTCGAAGACATTCAGACTTTCCTCTACAGAAACTACACTGCTCTCATTCTCACTAACCCTCACCAGCCTCTCAGGTGTCTCTGCTTGAAATTAATATGACAAAAAAAAAACAATCTAACTTTTCATGTTGCATGGTCAAAAAAAAAAGTGTGAAAATCCTCTGTCCTGAAGACTTTCCCTTGGTGGAAGGCTGCTAGGAAGTTCTGACATTGGAGACTCTTCCATAAATGTTACATAACTGCCTCCTTACTGAAAGCGTCAACATATTAATAAATATAGATTTTTCTTTGATAAATAACAGCATGTTTTAATCCACTTTTTGAGAAGTGGAATCCAGGTTTGAGCAGTGGAATCTACTGCAAATGTCAATTCTGCCGATGTTAATAAACATATTACTGTATATATAAATGAATATAATCATGTTCTTATGAGCATTATAGAGTGTTAGTATAATGTTAGTAGAGCTTACACCTTTTTTTGGGGGGGGCTTTATTAAATGATTCAGAGTTGTTGCTCAATTTAAAACAGTAACATGGATTACTAGATTCTGTTCAATCTTTGTCTGATTTGTGACACTGTTAGATAAGCGTTTGTCAGGTACATGCTGGGCCAAAAAAAAAAAATCTATATTTGATGATTGTTTGTGTACCACTCCTCTAGATAATAAGAATTAATCACCATACCACATGCTGGGGGACTGCCATTAAATAAACAACCTCCCAAGTATGGAAGCATGAAATGGAAATAACAAAACGCCAGAAATTCAACTTGCACAACATGACCTCCTGAAATGTCACTGAGATAAATGAGAACAACAACAACTGTGCCCTGTGAGCATTTCTTAACCTGCTGGTCTGAAGGCAACATAATAGGAGGACATTCAAAATAAAATGCCTTATGAAGTTTTTCATGGTCTTATGAACATGAAGAATTTTGAGAAAAGTGTTTTGTACAAATCTTTACTAGATGATTTGCTGAATAATGTACCATAAGAATAAATCATGTCTGATAACATTTTCCATACAAGCAGTGCTGATTAGGGTAGATATAAGAGTTTCAGGACAATAATGTTTTTATTAACATATATTATAAATGGTTATTTAACCTTATGTTACGAGGTCATATTCTCATGCTTTATGAAGTGTTATGTCTATAGCAATAATTAGAAATGACACATTATAACAATATTTATAATGCATTAAAAATACATTATCTGTACCTACATATAAGAATTGTTACCTATATATAGTAATGTATATGTAACATATCCATATTTGGTCTAATCACACTTCCTTTGGTTACATGTGCTAATGTGGTACTCAGTGAAGTGGAGGACCAGAGGGTGGTTTTCTTCTGGTTATAGTGAAGGGTTTACATGTGCTCATATACTACTTAAGTACTAATATCAGGGTCTTGAATGTGACCTGAATTGAATAGTTTTTAAAAGGCCCAGACTATGCCAAACTCATTCTTTGGCCATGTCATCAACCAAAGGTATTCAGGTGGCCTATGGTCCTCCAACTCCAGGCAAAGAACCAAGGTTTATTTTTGCAACATAGTGTGCTATTTCCTTATGTTGAGGACTGTAATTTTCTAGACTAAAGTATACTGCTCTCTATTGATGATAATCACTCAATTTATTAATCCTGTGTTCTACTGAGAATAAGAATCACTCAATCTGTTAATCCTGTACTGTGCTGAGTATAAGTATCACTCAAGCTATTAGTACTGTATTCATCCGAGGATGAGAATCACATAGTGTATTAATATGGTACTCAGCTGAGGATGAGAACTTACTCATTGTTAGATACTGTTCCTGATTCAAATCGATCAATCAAATCCATCAAATAACATGTTGGGTGTGATGATACAACATTTGGATATACATTTGTAGAATGTGATAAAGGTGGATGTTGAACTGCATCTCGAGTCTCCCAGCAATGTCCACCAGTGGCATTCTTATTAGTGCCACCCAGGTGGTGATCATTCTGTATGTTGAATAGCATGTAATGGAAGAAGGCATCTCCTGACTGTGTTATATCTGCATAATCACTTCTTTTACTCAGTGGGCTAACTTGTCTGTAGACACCAAACCTTTCTATGGCCCTCCCCAAGCACACAATCATCTGGTTGGTGGCTCACCAGTTTGATGGTCAATTCCAAAGAGTTTCTAAGAATGCAGGTCTAGTCTGGGCACAGTCTCTCAGGCTCATAAAGATTGACAGGTTTAAAATGCTGCAGTTCCAATACATTTGGCAGGAATAGTATGTTTAGCATTAGTGATGTATGTGGAGATTTGCCACATACAACATTTTTATTAAACTGTATTAAATGATGGTACCTAAGACTTTAACTGTACTTTATATCGTATAAGGCCAGAGACAAAAAAGATTATTATTATTATATATTATTATATTATTCTGTCTCTCAATGTTCAAATAAACCTACCATTAAAGTTATAGACTGATCATTTCTTTGTTAGTGGGCAAACGTACAAAATCAGCAGGGGATCAAATACTTTTTTCCCACACTGTAGTATACACTGTATATAATATGAACATATGTACTGTACATAGATAGAGCTGAAGGTGTCTATGGGGTCTATCTTCTGCTTTATTGTATGGTAAAAATAGATATATTTTCTTAATGATTTCTGTGTTTATTTCATAGATGGATTGGTGGCCTTCAGAGCATTCCTTAAAACAGAGTTCAGTGATGAGAACATCGAGTTCTGGTTAGCTTGTGAAGACTACAAAAAGATCAAATCACCTGCAAAGCTGGTGTCAAAAGCCAACAAGATCTACAAAGAATATATTGATGTTCAAGCACGAAGAGAAGTAAGTCAGGATATAGTTAACAAGAATAACCTTAACAACATCTCACATCATTCTTTAATGAGAAGACATGTTTAAGTTTAGCCTTCTTTGCTCATATTTACCAAGGGTGCCAATATTAGTGGAGAGCACTGTACATTCTACACTGTACAAGTCTCTGGATCTGTACTGGAGAGATTAACACTGTTCTTCCAAAAGATATTCTGCTGAATGGAATTTTTATACACAAATGAATAAAGCCATTGTGTCTCTTGATCTTCTTTACAGGTTAACATAGACTTCAGGACCAGGGAAGAGACCAGACAGAAACTTCTGGAACCAACATTGTCCAGTCTCAGTGAGATCCAATCCAAGGTCTACAGCCTCATGGAGAAAGACTCCTATCCTAGGTTTCTTCAGTCAAAAATGTATCAACAGATTGTGAACAGGACACAGATGCACTATCAGAGGAAGTCTGTTTAAAGAGGAATATGTTGTTTTGCTTGTGTAGTTACAACCTATAGAGATGTTAGAGCAGACCTTTACTGTTAAACATATTGAGTTTGACTGAATATGCATTGTAGAGCTGTGAAGCTTGTTTGCACTTGTATAGAGTATATAACCTGTTACTGTGCTCCCATGTGAAGTGACCTCCTTCCCAACACTAACACAGATGCATTTATGTTTGTACAAGCATGTGGATAAAAATTGATCACAGCTTCATTTTGAGTGTAACAATTCAAAATCAATTTACAGGTTTGTGGTTTGCTGGTTATTTACATTTATTTATTTTGAGTTTATAATTAAAAAGAGAAGTGAGTTGATCAGATGTCTTACAAAAACACAAAAAAACACAAAAAAGAATAACAGCTCAACACATTCATGAACAATTATTCAAGAATCTGAAGATTCATCGATGTATATTCTTCCAGAGTTTTGTCATGAGGTTTGACCCATTACCGAGCTCCTGATTGGTGAAAAATACTAAATGTTTAAACAGTCATTGTGATAGTTTGTCTGATGAATGATATGTCACTTGTTGAAACTGTAGAATATTAAGCTTCCCAGACAGTTAAAACGTTTTCTGCATTTCTACAATCATGAAAAAATAGCATGACCAGAATAAAGAGAGAATGAACTTCAGTACTCTCATAAGATCAATTATGTATGTCACATACTAATGTGTCATTTTCACCCATGAAAAGCACTGTCTAAATATGGAACAAACAAATCGGGTTTCCTTTCGGCAGATGGCACTGAATTTAGGTCAGTTAACTGTAAACAGTTGCCAGTTTTAGTACTCTCAGAAGAGTTCAAACCAAATCTCTTTTTATTTTGAAGAAAGTGTACAAAAAATATGAAGCGTGAAAATCAAATAATCAGAATTACTGAAGCCCAAGTGAAAGAAAAAAAAAACTGCATCTGGGCCCTAAGCATTATCTTGCTGATTAAATTCTCAAAAGGACTTTCCATCAACTGTTAAAAATCAGATTGCCTTCCATAAGTATTAACCCCTTGAATTTGTACACATTTTGTACACCTAGAACTAATATGACCTTCTACACAAAAAAGCTACACAAAAAAGCCAATAATACTGGAGTAGAGAGAAGAAAATATATACATTTATATACATATTTTTAAATAATGTGAAAGTTATGATTGCATCTCATGTTGCTGTGAAACGCATGAAATTAGTTCTGGAACAACCTGCCACATCACAAGTCAAAAAATGGAATGGAACTGACCTGGCCGCAATTAAAGTTATAGAACATCAAACAGTTGTTATAGAAAATAAAATAGAAAGCATCAACATGAAAACTAAACAGTTATTAAAACAAGTCCAGGACAATGTTCTAGAAAATAATTATGGTTTGGTTATATAAAAAAACTAACAAAAAAAAAACATTAATACATTCTGTAAGGTGCTATTAAATTCATGATTTAAAGTGGGAAAAAACATGGCGCAAACACAACTTTGCCTAGAGAGGCCTATCCACCAAAAAGCAGTGACTGGGTAAAGAGAACAGTAGTCAGAGAAACAACCAAGAGGCCAAGGGTAATGCTGAAGGAGATTGAAAGTTTGACAGCTCAGATGGGAGAAGCTGTTCACAGAACAATCATAGCCCAGATCATTGTTTCTTATCATGTATTGCTGCTTTTACAGCCACAGCTCTATTTAAAAAACTTTAGTTCATAAAATAATCTGAATGGCATTAAAGGAATAAATAAACATAAAGCTTACCCAGAATAGACTGCCCAGAAAGGTTAAACAGACCATCACTGTCATTGCTGGATTTTCCACAAAATTGCTGACAATAACTACATTACCCATCAGCCTTTTTTGTGTTTCATTCATTAGTATCAATGTTTCAATTTTGGTTTCTTTGCATTCAGTGTCAATCATTTGGCATGTGTTGTTGCAAATCAGCTTGTTTGTGCTTGTGTATATTATACCACACTGTTCTTGCTCTCATGCTTGTTTTTTGTTTGTGAATGATCCTTGTTTCCATATGGCTGGTTTTGTTTGTGTTTTTCATTAATAAACTTGCATCTCCCTCCCAATCCTTGACAAGAACTAGTAAGAAACCTAGAAAAAAATACAGTAAAGCCTATTGTACTGTTGCTTCACAACACTAAAGTCCCTGTTCAATCTTGAGCTCGTTATTGTATTTGTGGACTTTTTAAAGTACTGCCCTTGCTCATGTGAGTTTCCTTCAGGGTCACCAGTTTCTTTCCAAGTAAAAAAATAAATAAAAACAGGTCGCTTAACTACACTAAATTCTCCTTAAGTATGAATGGGTGTGTGAATGGGTGTGTGAATGGTGCCATGCAGTAGACTGACATCCTATCCAGGGTGTATTCCTTTACTGTAAAGCCTCTACTGTAGTCTTTGCACCTGTACCAAGGAAAGGATAGGCTCCCGATTCTGTCAGTCAACACCAGACTACTCACAACCAAACTATCTAGCTATTAAATTATTAATAAACAAGTTAACATTACCTCATTTGTCACAGAGGATAACTATCAAAATGTTGAACACCTATAGGCAATGTCTGACATTAAAAATTGCATAAATAATCTCTAACCTAGTCTGTTATTCTCTTTATCATGTGCAGACGGATTGGTATAAGATCCTATAAATAACCAACTAAACAGAGTTCAAATCTTGTTGCAAATTGATCATTTCATGTACAGGTTGGAAAGCTAAAATAACATAATGTGTTAAAGTTAAGCATTATTTTTGGGCACTGAGAAATGCACAAACAAGAACAATGCTATAAAAGGAAAATACATTGACAAAATTGGCTACACTTCATCTGACTGGATTAGCTTTTCATCATAGTAATAAGCAGTAACCGATTAGCTGTTAGATATTTCAGATTGAATAGTTCACTCGGAAGCTTGGAAATGCTTGCAAGTTTATTTCAGAAAGAGGAATATAAAGAAAATCTTTAAAACAGACCTTGACAGTGTTTTTTTATGATTATTTCTGGAATAAAGGTCATCAGTTAGGACTATAAAGTCAATGTGATGTCTGTAAGAACTATAGACTGACAGTATTGGTTAAAAATATGTTCAGCAAGAAATATCTCAGTTGAATTCCATTAAATTTTATTTGTATAGTACTTTTAATTATAAACATTGTAACAAAGCAGATATACAGAAATCTGGATGTAGATTTATACTTATACTTCTAACAAGCAAGCCGACAGTGTTAAGGAAAAACTCCCTGAGGCAACATGAGGAAGAAACCTTGGGAGGAACTCGACTCAAAAGGGAATGCATCCTCTTCTGGGTGATACTTGAAAGCTAAGTATCTTTAGGGTATCCCTGTGGGACCATCAACACAGTCAATAGTGAGCCACAAGTGCAGAAACCCCAAGCAGAAGCAGCATCAGGATGAATCAGGCGAGTCTGAGCCACAGCTGTAGAAGTGTGTCAGCATCACGCACCAAAAGTAGACTGTACTTTTCAAAAACTGTTTTTACCCAAGTCTCACTCTTGCTTCCATATATAATCTCAATTGGATTACAAATCTGTGCTTAAAAACAACTATAATCATAATGGCTGTCATCCCAGGACTCTTCCTGATCAAACTGCTTCCACTTTATCACATATATAGGCGTAAAAAGTTTCTTCTATAGTTTCACTCTAAAGCAGGAGTTCCCAAACTTTTGATTTAACTACAAAAAGAGCACGGTGGCTTAGCATGATTGCCTTGCACCTCCAGGGTAGCGTGTTCAATTCCTGCCGATGCCCTTTGTGCCCTGTGCTTGCTTTTGGGGTTTCCTCCGAGTACTCCGGTGTCCTCCCCCAGTCCCAAGAAATTCATTGCAGGCTGATTGTCATGTCTAAATTGTCCATAGTGTGTGTGCGATTGTGCCCTGTCATGGGTTGTTGTTTACTCATACTAAATGTCATTTCAATACTCTTAATATTAATATCTTTTACGCTTCTACACATGAATGTAGAAAGTATTTAGAATCACACTATTCAATGTCACACAGAAGAGAATTAGTTCCATTTTACATTTACATTTTACATTTATTCACTTAGCAGACTCTTTTATCCAAAGCGACTTACAAATGAGAAAAAGACAAGCAAAGTTCCATTTTGAGTCCAGTTCCTCTCAAGGTTTCTCAGAATAGCATAGGAGTTTTTCTTTGGTTTTTTAGCATTAACCCTCTTCTCAGACATATGTGTAACCTTTTTGCATAGCATTAACCCTTTTTTCTAATAAGGTTTTCCTTCATTTTATATTGTTGAGTTAGTACATTTCAGTACATTATCCCACTGTCCAGCTCATTTCATGAACAATGTTATTTACCACTTATCACAGATGAGTGTGCATATCACAGCTCTGTCTCTGGGAAGTTCCCCTGCTTGCTAAGCTGGACTAGTGCTATTGAGACATTAAGTGCTTTCAGTGCAGCTGGGAAGTGAACTGTTCAAATTGCCTAATAGCAATTTTTCCAAAATTCCCCACAGGCGACAAGGTCCACCTCTGATTATGAGCAAAATGCTAAAATGAGGTCAATAGGTATGACGTTTGTGTCAATGAGCCTCATTTATCAAACTCACTAGCAGTGAATTTATTTGTAAATCATTCGCAGGAGTATTTATACATTAAATGTGGTATTCATTCGAATCCAGTTAGCGCCTGAGATGTGTAAATTTATCTTCATGAGAAGCTTGATTGATAGGTTTCAAATTGGTCAAACTGCCCTGATTACTGCCATTGTATTTATGGATTTAAATCTTAGGCTAGGTCTTCTTTTGCTACTCCAGTAAATGTAAAACAGCTGTACCAGAAATGCCCTTGGTATTTTATGGGTGATTTATCATCGTGTGCACGTGAGTACAAAGAACACTTCCATTACCACAACTTTTGTAAATCTGGGAGGAATTTTTAGTTAAATTTGGCATTTACACACAAATGTACTCAAAGATTGATACACATGGGCCATTAAATGGCCTTCTGGTAAACATGTTGCTCATTAAACCAATCCTGAATCCAAAAAATATCATAGTGTAATAATACATTAATAAAGCACAAGAAACAATTCTAATATTTAAATCATTTAAGTAGAAAGCATTAAATGGAAATCCTGTAAATGAAGTGTTTGCTCCTGGGGTAGTCCCAAACCAACACTCCCCAAACAACTGTGCTGGGAATCAGCAGCGCCTTTAACAGCTGATTCCCGGATGTGTTCTTGCTCACCCGCTTTCTCTGCTAATTCACACCATTTAACAAGCATTAGAGCAGACAGTGACCTTGAGATGGGGCTTAGCACTCAGCTGTTTTTTTCCACATTGCTAGGAAACAAGAGACATGGCAAAAAAAATAAGCTGACAATTATGTTGTGCCCATTTCTGCATATTTGAATTTACAAAACAAGTTAAACAAACTCTAAAGTTGAAATCATGTAAAACAGATTATTATTATTATTATTATTATTATTATTATTATTATTATTATTATATAATGTGTGTTCTGTCATGTATAGAGATTTTAGATTAGGTATTTATGATTGTATCATTAATATAATGTATACAATCATAAAAGTCTTCATAAAAGTGTTTCCATCCATCTTCAACCACTTACTCCTTTTCAGGGTCACGGGTAACCTGGAGCGTATCCCAAGAAACATTTGGCATAAGGTGGGGTACACCCTGGACATGGTGCCAGTCCATCGCAGGGCACAATCACATACACACTCACACACCCATTCCATAAAAGTGTTTCCCAGGTCTTGAATCAAAATATTCTTTGGTGAAACGGGTATGAACCTCACCTACATCCAAAATGCTGTGAATTTAAAGTACAGTAAACTAAGCACTGTGACACACTACTAAAAATAAAGGTGTCATAGAGGGTTTTTAGAGGAAACCTTTTTTTTTTGCTCTCTAAAGAATTCTTTTTAATTCTCTGAAGAAGCCTTCAATAATAATGAATAACTGTTTCATTTTTTCATGTGATTAATTAAATTTATTTAGTTAGTTTACGTAATAATATACTGTAAAAGAACAGTCAAATATATGGTGTTTATAATTCTCTTTGGTGCCAACAAAAATGATTAAATATCTAGCACTCAAAAGCTCGTCAGGATCTAATATACAGATCCACCACAGATCCACGAGACATCAAAATCCAGTTCACTTATCACTAATCTTTGCAAGGTATTGTCATTTTCCCAAGTAATTTCCAGAGAGTTGGGTTTGTGCTTTCTATTCCTGGATAGACTTTTGCTTCTCTACTTTGTTTGTTATTTTTATTTCATTATTTTGCTATGCACTGATCATTCCATGAACAAATAAGAAATGATTCACCCAAAATATCCACATTTATATAAACCACGTCAGAAAATTAATAAGATGTGCGACAGAAGTCCAAAAGGAAAATTGACTTAATGCAATGCAGTGAGAAAGAGCTTTTGTGTGTTTGTGTTGTATAAGCTCAAGAGGGCCATGAAAAATGCTCAGTTGTATAAAGTTTATCTAAAATCAGAATGTGCTGCAGGCATAAATCTCACAAGATCAGGAAATGGCAAGCCAGTGCAGTCCCTAGAACACACAGTGTTCTGTTTCAAAACCGTTATTCTTAGCAGGTCATATTCAGAGTTGAGTTATGTATGCTTAATGAGCAGTTAGTACTGGCATCTGTATTCAGACCTCAGACTTACAGTACATGCTACTTGGACAGTTGCACAGGAGTTGCAATCACAATCACAACTCTAGTGTAGCATTGGCTGTATACTTAGTGACAATGTCCTGTTGGAAGGTAAACCTTTATTCCTGTCTTAAATCTCTGACAGATTCTTCTAGGAATTCCACAGTATTTAACTTAATCGATCTTGCTCTTAAACGTTATGAGTTATACAGTCTCTGCTGATGACATTGATCCTTACAACATGATACTACAACCACCATGCTTCTGCCAAATGTTGCACTTTGTGCCAGGAAAAGCTCAATTTCGTGTCCTCAGTCCATAGAACCTTTACTAACATGTTTGCTGAGTCTCCAAATGGAATAGCATATGGCTTTCTCTTGCCATTAAGCCCAGTGTCCAGGTTGTCTGGTAAACAGCTTCTTCCATCTGAGCTGGACAGTTACTCTTCAGAGGTATTCTTGTCCTCTTGGCTGCTTCTCTGATTAATTCCCCCATATCTGGTCAGTGACTTTTGGTGAACAGCCTTCGCTATCTACAGTCCAAGTTGTGCCATCTTCTTTCCATTTGTTAAGAATGGATTTAATGGTGCTTTGTGGAATATTTTCATCCTGACCGGGTGGCTGTGGCTCGGGTGGTAGAGTGGGTTGTCCACTAATCATAAGGTCCACGGTTTGATTCCTGGCCTGTGTGACTCCACATGCTGAAGTGTCCTTGGGCAAGACACTGTACTTCAAGTTGCTCCCGATGGAAAGTTAGCACTTTGTATGGTGGCCCTGCTACCATTGGTGTGTGTGTGAATGAGACACAGTGTAAAGCACTTTGGATAAAAGCACTATATAAGTGTGCCATTTACCATTTAACCAAACCCTGATTAACCCTTTCCCACAATTTGTTTTGATAGCTTCTTGGTCTTCACGATGCTATTTGTTTAGCTTTGTTTGCTAACAAACTCTGGGGCCTTTCATGCTTAGGTGTATTTATGTTAAGGTCAGTTGGCACCTTAATTCAGAAACACGAGTGAATCACATGCAGCCATACCCATTATATTTTTATTTGTAAATAAACTATAAAACCTAATTGATTTGAATTGAATTTAATTGAATCTGTGACTGTGGTTATTCAAATATATCTAAAACCCACAGATAGAAGGGGGGGCATATATAAGGACACGTAAGATTTATCCTCACATGGACTGAATAATCTCTTTCCTTCAATTCTGCAACTCTCAAAGTTGCCATCTTCATTTCTAGTGCTTGAAGAGAAACTGTAGGTGGTCCACTCCAATCTTTTTTTTGAGGATATAAGCAGAAAAAACCTCCTGCCATCTTTCCTCAACATGACTTCAGTGTGTTAGGGCGATTGTCCTGTTCTAGGGCATACATCCATCTAGCTTTTGAAAGAGGAAACAACAGGGTTATTGTCCCACTCCACAGTCCCTCGCCGCCATGTTAAAGAGTCAGACAGAGGGGTGACGATGACACACACTGCATTGCAAGGCCAACATCTGCAGAAGTGCCCCTTCCTTATAAAACCTTTTATCCCTCCATAACCCTGTTTGATGCAAGTTAAAGTGTGTTTAAAGGCAATGGGCTTTTATGTCCTGTGACATTACAGGATGTAGGTGGGATTTCCAGGGCTCTTTTTATTGTGACACATTAAAGTTAATCAAATGTTCCGTACTGTGAGTACAAAATGATTGATCAGATCCCCTATTCCTTTCTGTGCTGGGAAATAGGGGGCTTCATGTGATAATTTATCTATTTTATAGCTATACTCAGAAGTGAATTTGAACAAGCAAGGGCAATGTTCTTCTATGTTGTTTGAGTCATATGAATGCTAAACCATTTGTCCATTACACAAATCACTGTCCTAAGATCCCATTATGTTTATAATAATGTATTAAGAATGTGTGCAATACCAAAGGAGCACAACAGTCGTTTATATTATCAATATATCATAGCACTGTCGAATTTTCATTGGACAGAAGATGTTGATTAGTTTTCTATAACAGCAGCTCTTACAATAATGTTGGCTGTAATTCAAAACAAAGGTTTATTATATTAAAGCACTTCTAAAACAACGTTCTTACTGTACTAACAAATTATTCAGAGATTTGCATGTTTTTAGCAAAATGAACAAAGAAATATGATTTGTGATGTTTTCTGTAAGGTGTATTTAACATTTCCAGAAGGAGCGTACAGTGCTAGGCAAGTTTATATTTGCTGTCATGGGAGAGTCTTCACGTAGGAAGGGTGCGCTTTCTGGTTTCTTGGGAACATGCCACACTGTGTGTTTTTCTTTTGTCTTATTAACTTTAGGAATGAGGAAGAAGAGAGACTGATGAGGGGAGTACTGTTTATAGGTGTCATAAAATAAGTGCAAACAGGAACTTGCTTCATGCATGTTTTATAACAGTAAATGTAACTATAAACTGATAAAAGTACCTCTTATTGTTTAAATAATAGAAGAAATTATTCATTGGAAAATTCTTGTGGTACCTGAAAAAAATTTGGGACATGCTGTTTGGACAGGTTAGGCATTTTGCCTCTTAATTGCTATTCCCTGTTGAAATTTATTTTCAGCTTGGGGATTGGATAATCAACACAAATGGCATAAGTATTGATATATTGTATATACAATATATTTTGCTATGTACATATATAATAATCGGGAATCTAAGGGCCCGCTTCCTTTTATCTTTCTCCTGGAGGTTATCTCTGTGAGATTAAATTCCCCTTATAGTAACTTTGGTTTGTCTTGGGTTCTAAATCACTTCTGGTTTATTTTGTCATACCTGCATGTAAGTTTTTGGTGCATTCTTAGGGATGGGCCCCGACATAGTCCACTAGGTTTCAGCTCTCTCCTGCATCGGGTTGGGTTTATTTCTTTCCTTTCTATATTTCAGAGTGTTTTTGGTTGTTGTGGTTGATGACTGTGCCTCAGCAGCTGTATACAGTACCTATGTACTTGGTTGTGCTTAATTTTTTTCCTATTCTTGCTTCTTTTTGTATTGTCACATTAGCTTTTTTGTTTGTTTGTTTGTTTGTTGGGGTTGCAACCCTAGTCAATTACACAAGACTGAGTAACTGCATTCAATCACCTTACCTATTTCCCTGACTAAACTAGTTATATTATATTGTCTTGAATGATATTATGATTACTCTAGACAAATTAATTGTCTAAATTTAACAATAATGTGTTTGGGGTGGGGTTTTTTTCCTTTTTTTGTATCAAAACACACATCTCAAACCTGAGTAAATGTTTTAGCAAATATTTCACTGGATGAAATTCTCCAGGTGGCATAGTTTCCCTTTTGTTTACAGGTTTAAAGCTCAACAATAACCTTTCCCTCATGCCACACTGTGATTGGAAAATAATCAACTTTGTGATGGTAAGAGTAAACCTGGGGTTGCATGGGCTGCATCACACAACCCTCTTGAAACAGGAAACTAAAAAAAATATATATTACCCAAAAGCATTGCAGCAAAAATATCATTGTTAAATGGTAGAACACTTTTCACACGGATCACTTTCTCTGCTAGATAAAATCTTTATTTTAATTTTTTTTTCATTTTCAACCATAAGTAGCAAAGAGAATCCAAAAGCAAACATTTTCTTCTGCTTCCAACCGATAAATGTTACACAACATAGATCTGGTACCAGACATTTTTAATTCCATTTCCCAATTTAACCACACACACACACACACACACACTCACACACACACACACACACACACACACACACACACACACACACACACACACA
>JAOUWY010000030.1:5899712-5911380 GCA_025728095.1 Prietella phreatophila
CCGATCTATAAAAACCCTGTAATAACACTATGCTCCACAGCCTTATGTAACATAGAAACACACATACACACACACAAACACACTCAGTGACAGACAAATAGACCAAATTGTTTGTGCTTCCTATTTTTTTTTTTTTATGTGAAGTGTTTCAGATCCGTAAACATGTTGCATGTGCGTCTTCCAGATAGCAAGCACATTAAAGAGTAAAGCTTTCCATTAGCCGGTCATTTTATTCCCCAGAACATGCAAATGCTGCACACACAGGGTGGAGGAGGGATTCGAACCCCCAACCCCAAACCCCCAACCAGAAATTGAGAACATGCTAAAATGTATTGTTAGGAATTAGTCATTCTGTATTAAGAAATAAAATGGGTAAAGTGTACATCTAATAATTAATAAGGTCTGGCAAATTATGTCAATATAAATAAGACCAAAAATAATATACATTTTAAAAAAGTGTAATTAACATAATAAAATTACAGCTCCATAAAAACATATTCTCTAAATTAAGTGCACAATTAAGCTGTTTTTGAATACAATTAATGTATAAAGCAAGCACATGGGACATGGTGAAGGAACTTTAAATGCCCGTGAAGCCAAATCATATTAGAAAGACAAAATAGGTGCCTTTGCTTGTGATGATGGGTATTTGTTGATGTTGTTATTTCCTGTCAGACCATTTTGTTTTCTGCCTGGACTATAATCATATCTGGTGTGTTCTGCAGACAAGCATTCAATTTAATTCAGATCAATTGAAGGCTACAACCATGGTTTTAAAAGGCAGCACAGCAAAACAATAAAGTTCTCTTTTTTTTATTGCAATCAACCACTCCAGTAAGTGATTTTTCACAGATTATTGAAGAGGTGCCTACATTATATTGAGCATTCTAGGAATTTTTTGAATAAAGCATATAGGGATATTCCTGAAGTGTTTCATGTGTACACTTACATCAATATAAGGTCCTTTCTAATATTATTTATTATGCAGATGGCCTCGCTACATTCAGAAGCTTCCTGAGATCTGAGTTCAGTGAGGAGAATATTGAGTTCTGGTTGGCTTGTGAGGATTTTAAGAAGACCAAGTCTCCGCTGAAAATGGCCATCAAAGCCAAGAAGATTTATGAAGACTTCATTCAGACTTGTGGAAACAAAGAGGTTGGTTTATTCCATTCTTTTTTTTTTTAATTCAAACTCCAACAGATGATGACGTGCCTTTGCTGTTCTGTTCACCTCTGAAAAGCCCTATCAGAGGTGCAGTATGTGAACTCTCTATAAAGGAAAAGGAATTTGTTTAGCTTTTTAGCAGTAAACATTTTCCAAGACCATCGAGTTGCAGTCTAATTAGCTTCCTACATACAAGATTCAAACAGATTGCCTTCTCCGGCCGTCTGGGAGTGTAGAAATGTTTTGTCTTTGTTTGTTTGTTTGTTTGTATTTTCTCTGCCTGTCCTTTGGCTTTGATTATCACTTTACCTAATTATTGTCACGTGTGAGACTTAACAAGTTTGAGCGTGATGCACACTATAATCCTTAGGTCAAAGGTAGGTCAAAAGTTGGAAAGACAAGCTGAAATATATTTTTCAACCATTGAAAGTAATTCAACATTTAATGAATGAATGTAGCTAATTTCATTTTTGTCTAATCCCAATGTCATTGTGTAAACATCCTCAGTGAAAAATAATGAAATCTTGTACTGACTGTAATGAATGACTGAAACTGTGTTCCGTTTGGAAGTTAATTGCATTAATTCTCTTCCTAATCTTGTAATCATATTCCCCAAAATAACCCCTGCTGTAACATGCTCAATGCTCTTCACTCTTCAGGTGAACATTGACCATTCCACCAAAGACGTGACTCTGAGGAATCTGGTTGACCTTTCCGCTACTACCTTTGACCTGGCTCAGAGCCGTATCTACACCCTGATGGAGAGGGATTCCTTTGGCCGCTTCCTCAGATCTGAGCAGTACCAAAAGCTCATCAAGTAAACACAACTGTCCAGCTGTAGAGAGACAAAAACACAAACACATACTAGATCATGTGGATTTCTTAATTGGTTTAGAAATCCACCCTTACAAATCCAATTATAATTTGTCGATTATTTTACTTTACAGATAATGTAGGAACCTCAACAGCAATCTGACTAAAAAAATGATATTTGAAAATAAATAGTCTCCCTACAGCTGTGGTCAAGAACTTGTTGATAACCAAAAGACCAATTATTTTTGTCTTTAAAAAAAAGGCAAAACATTGTTAAACATTCAAATTTTACCTATGCAAAATGCCAACTTTTTAGAAATACTGTTCACAGTTTGTTTTGCATGACCTGTTAGCTGGAACTCTATTTAGTTCCCTGTCTACTAATTAAAATGGAAACTCCTAGTCAGACTAATTCCCACTTGTAATTCATTAGACTAGACTATGTTTGTGAAGAGGACAGCCTGCCCTCTGAAGTGATGGGGGCAAATGACGAGTGCTTTTTCTTGGAACAGTCTACATTTATGTTAAAACTCATGTGTAAAAGTGATGGGGAGTTGGGGGGAGGGGGGAATACAGACAAAAGTCCTGATAGGCCCATCATCCTTCAAAGTAAAAGAAGAGAGGGACGTGTTTAAATGCATTGAGTCCCTGGGAAAAGCCAGAGAGGAGGCTTGTTGTGGTGTGTATGTTGCTAAGATGGGAAAATCAAGTAGGAGTGGATCGCCATAAAGCATTGGAAACCTTTTTTTTTTTCATACAGAGGGACAGCTTTCCCATGGAAGAATAAGGAATAATCACGAAAAAAAAAAGTATTAGTGTATCTTGATTGAAGCAAAACCCAAATGTCTCTTTCAAAACAATTATAATCACTATTATTATTATTATTATTATTATTATTATTATTATTGTCATTATAAATGACTGTCTTTTTCCTTAATACGTTGCATGCCCTTGACATGAGCAGCCAATCTTAATTATAGACACGTTGCCTACAATTTATCGAGTACATGATATCCGTATGTATGAAATTATTTCCCTTATTAAACTTTGCATGTGTGAATCTTACCATATGCACATTCAGTTTACTATTGCATGTTTTGTTTTGTTTTTCACCAATTTATTGTTCAATAAAAACACATATAGTATATACCATTATATGCAGTAATAGGTGGTCCATAAGTCCTTATTGTTATACCACATAAAGCTAAAATATTAGGATACTGCAGGTCAGAAAAACATGAATTATTATTATTTTTTTAATTGTAAAAAAATATATCTATTCGTTTTGGAGAATTGGTAAAGATTTTTTATTTTTTTCTCAGAGAAAATCACATCAGATTTAATTCAAATGGCTACTAAGGACTTATAGCACACCTCTCATTTAAAAGTAAATCTAAGCAAATACATGTATTTGTACTACTGTAGCCACACATAAAATGTATAAGTGCATTAAAGTTGTGAACACCTATTTATTTTTTAGATGTAAATAATTTACAACTATTTGTTTTGCAGTAATTTACAAGTTCTTTTCTGTGATTACACATGGTGAGGAGTCTATCCAGGAGTTTATCCAGATGCATGACTGATGAAGATTGAGCAATTACAATACTGTTGGTTTTTTCCAAGCTACCATATTCATACTACTAAATTTTAATATACGAATACATAAACATAAATATATATACTAAATATATAATATACTTTCATATATGACAGAGAAACTGATCAGCCATAACATTAAAACTACAGTACCTGTCAAATATTGTGTAGGTCCCCACAAAAACAGCTTTGACCCATCGAGGCAAAAACTCAACAAGTCCTCTGAAGGTGTGTCATGGTATCTGGCATGAAGATGGGCATTTTGACTGATCTGGGCTATGCCAGCCCATACACAGCAAGCTGTGATGCACTGTATGTTCTGACACCTCTCTATCATTGCGAGCATTACCTTTTCACCAATATGTGATACAGTAGCTCTTCTGTGGGATCAGACCAGACAGGCTAGTTGGGTGCCCATGACCCTGTAGCTGGTTCATCGGTTGTAATTCCTTGAACCGCATTTGGGAGGTACTAACCACTGCATACTGGGAAAACCCACAAGACCTGCTGTTTGGGAGATGCTCTGACCCAGTCATTTAGCCATCACAATTTGGCCCTTGTCACTCAGATCCTTACGTTTGCTCATTTTTCCTACTTCCAAGACATCAACTGTTCACCTGCTGCCTAATATATCCCAGTAACCAGATAATCAATGTTTTTGGTCACTGGTTTTAAAGTTATGGCTGATCGGTGTATGTTGCTTTCACAGTCACAGATCTTCTGTCAAAAGTCTAATGATACTTAATGCTCCTTATATCAAAAGTAGCTTGTATAAATGAGATAACCCCCACTGCTTGCCCATTTATACCAGACATCATAAATACATTAGTATACAAGTAGACAAGTATAAGGTTTCATTTTTTCCATAAACATGAGATTAGTTGCTATGAAGAGATGTTTTAAAATGGACTATTTTGGTTCTTTGTGGAATCAAACAGCACCACCAATGGTTAAAGGAGAAATACAAAAGTGAGGCTGGGACTGATTTCTTTCTAGCACACACTACATATCAGTGACAGTTGTGGCAGGTAATTAGAAACAGTGAACATGCCTTTGAAGGAGAAACTAAAGGTAGATAGACTAAGCTCACATTGTCCAATCAAAGAACGAAGTATGCCAAAGGAGAGATGACACAACCTGTCTGTCTAGTTTTTGTAAACGCAGTCTGAAACCCATTTTGGCAAAAAGGATACTGATCCACCATTGTCAATATATTAGACTTTAGCTATCGCATTTAAACTCACACAGAAACAGAGAGAACATGGGAAACTCTTCACAAAGCTCAGGATCAAACCGGGTATCCTGGAGCTGAATTTGAACCACCCAAAATTGTATGGTGAATAGAAGTCATTGTATAAAATCTTCATAGGAAAACTTCATATAAACAGCTGGCACCCACCACAATTACTGTCTCATCACTGTCCACAAAAACACAGCAAGTCAGTTGACCACCACACCGCCCTGAGTTCACTGACTATTTAACTTTAAGTGTCAGATAACTGTCTACTGGTCATACATTAATCTTTTACTAATTTTAATAAATTACAATTCTATTTGTACCCAAAATAGATGTCTGTGGGATGGACAAGGGGTTTTAAAGGAAATATGCAACCTCTCTAAGGATGCCTTAAAAAATAAGAAAACCGACTACGCCACCCTGGTGAGTATACCAGGGAAAGGACACACAGGTTTGACTTCTCAAAAAGGGACCTTGAGACGTGGATATAATATAAAAAAAATACATCTTTATTAGAGCAGCAATAAATATATTGAGATTTGATAAAATGCAGAATGTCAATTATACACACAACAGCAATCGCTTACCCACATGGCAAAAACAGCCCTACTAGAAAGAATAAAAATATTCTTTAAAATAATCACATTATCTTGTATCAAGCAATAAAAATCTTATAATGGGGTAAGCCAATTTTGCTTGGCTAGTCATAAAAGTTTATCCTCTGAAAGACTGTAATGGGCCTTTAAGTTTAAGCAAGTTGTGCTTATTACAAGCACTGCAAATTAGTATTTTGTTCTCATGACTGAGCTGACTAAGAATTTACAACTAATCTAAGATTAATAGTTTGCAAAAATAAAGCTTACAATAAGACACAAATACTCCAAACATCATAATAAAAATAAACAACTTTGTCTTAAATTAAGGCACTAGAAGCATTGTTATTTTTTAGCATTTTTATATTCAAATAAGTAAAACATTCTTGTTCCTCTGCTGGGGATATTATGCAAACCATTGTTGTAACTTGTTACTGGTTAAAATCCTGCTCAAAATGAGCTGGAAGATGTTAAGACAATGTGAAGACAAATATTTTTTTTCTTAAAATGAGATTACTTTTCTAATGCAAAACATGCAAGGAAAGAATATT
This sequence comes from Prietella phreatophila, assembly GCA_025728095.1. Lineage (NCBI taxonomy): Eukaryota > Metazoa > Chordata > Actinopteri > Siluriformes > Ictaluridae > Prietella > Prietella phreatophila. The sequence goes on from JAOUWY010000030.1 coordinate 5,905,670, forward strand.
TTTCTTTTTACACAAAACACTAAATCTCACTTCCCAGAATTTTTTTCCAGCTTTTTTGAAATGCTTTATTGTAGTGCACAAATAGTTGGTGCTGGAGTAAGGATACTAACCCAAAAGACATAACTTAATTAAACAAATCACAGGCCTCAGGTTGACCAGTAGAAGAGTGGGCTAGCCCAGGGCTTGAATGATCCCTCAAAGTAATGAATCACCCACATGTGCACATTATCTCATTCACTTCCATTCAGAAATCACTACAAAATATTGCACACAGCACAGCGTATAAGGAGAACCACCACCACACAAGACAGCTAGCCCACCTACTCTGGGTCTGCAGCGCCTGGAAGAAAAAAAAAAACAAAAAAAAACACAATGTTATAAAACCACAAAAGAAACAAAGAAATATCAAACACAGAATAAAAACCAACTGCACAGTAAATAAATAAATAAACAAAGAAACCAAGAATCACTCAAACCTGGGGATCACAAACTCCAGCAATAAGCCAGAGACACAATACCAACAAGTCTATAACAAATAAAGTGTATCTTTTAAATGGCAGCAGACAACCTGCCCTCAATTAGCTTTCAGGTTTCAGATGGTGTATTGCAAAGCAAAATAAAGCACAATAATAACAATCAAAGGAACATCAATTCAGTATAACAAACAAAGAAAACAAAAGGCATATAAACAAGGAAATAGCAATGAAACAGCATAAGAACAAAAAAGGAACAAATCAAAACAAGATAGGAGCAAAAACAGAAGTGCTGAAAGTTCAAGCCATGCAGCACTAGCGCAAAAGGACACATCTGGACATGTTAATTAGTGCATCGAACATGTGGAGACCACACTGTTCATCAGGCTGCCAATGTTCACGACTCAACGGCGAAATGATTTTAAAGGAAAACAGCAGCCAGCCAATGATGCTCTCTATCATATACAACAATGAAATGCCTTGGAGCAAAATAAAGCAAGCACCGGTGAAGGCAATCAGCCAATGACACATCACATGATGTGCACAATGTTACTTCAACTCAGAACATGTGGCACCGGAAGTGGCAGTACCCCAACAATGATGCAATACCCAGTAGCATGAAACCACCTTAAATACACTTGCGAGATAGGACACTAATGACTTAAACCCACCGAAAAAGGGGTGGGGTAATTAACCCCATAAGACAAGATGCATCAAAATATCTGCTCTCTACTACACGTGTCTTTCCTACTCTCAGGACAATACTGCATGAAATACTCAGCCCTATTTAGGCACACAACATTGTATTTCTAGAGATCACAATTTATTAAAGAGCACTTTTCGAACAGTAACATCAGCTCAGCAAGGAACAAACAAGTTGCTTCCTGAATCCATGCCTTCGTTTTCACAGCCTGTTCAATTTCCTACACTAACAAGGTGCTTGCTTATTTCACCAAACAAAAATGGCCTAAGGTGAAAGACAGAAAGAGAGAGAGAAAGAGGGATGAGATTAAGCAGAAGGACACAAGGATGTTGCCAACACAAACACTGTCTGAGGTGAATAGATTCACATTCATTACAGAGCCTACTGTATTGCTAAAAGCAGACTCCTATATGACTTGTGCCTGCAAGTCGAAACCCCACTCATTTTCTGTGATATTTCCAATTCATTTCTGAAAATAGGAACATCAGAAAGCTTTGTGCATTCTCTATGCATAGTATATTCTCTGATATTTTCATCTGAGCCATCAGCCACCATTAGTGAGAAAAAAAAAACAAAAACAAAAAAAAAACATTCATTTTTTAAATGGCTTTCAACTTAGCTTTCAACTTAGCTTCCATGTTAAAATGTTGACCCAATATTTGAATTTAATCTTAGTACTAGAATCACTTTTAACTAAGCCTGAATTTTGGGTGTTTTAAGTATAGTAATTGCATCTGACACAAAAGGTCAGGGTACAAGATCACTATTGAAAACTGGGATGAGCATAAGAATGGACGTATATCAGGAATTAAACAGTAAGTTTACAGTATCCATGTAAGATTATCCGCAGCAAAAGGAGAGTCACAAGTTCCAGATGAAAAAGCTGGTGGGAAAAAAGTTGAAGGATCAATCAGGCAGGTCCAGAGGTCAAGATGATCTACAAGAGGAGAAATGTGCCTGAACAACTGAATGCAAGAAAGAACAACATAGCAAATAGCTAACATTTTAGCTGACTGATATTTCTCTTGAGGCAACAAACATGATATGCTACTGTACATCAGATGCATTATCAGGAAAAGATAAGGAGCATACACTTAATGACCACTCTACTATTGAGAAACCTGTACACCTGAATATTTATGCAATTATCCAATCAGCCAATCACATGGCAGCAGGACACTGCATATAATCATGAAGATAGAGGTCAAGAAATTCAGTTAATGTGCATGTCAAATTGATGTCATTTGGAAAACATTGCCTGGTGGAACCAAAGTGCAGGACACAATGTGGTTTTCTCTTGTTGCAGCCCACCCCCCTAGAGATTCAGCATGTTATATGTGCTGAGATGCTTTTCTGGACACCATGTTTGTAAAGAGTGGTTATTTGAGTTACCATCATCTTCTTATCAGCTTCAACCAGTCTCTCCATTCTCCTCTTTCATCAATATGATGTTTCCACCTGCAGATTTGTTGCTCATTGGATGGTTTTTTTTTGTATGTTCACACAGTTCTGTGTAAACTTTAGAGACTGTTGTGCATGAAAATTCCAGGAGATCAGCAGTTTCTGAAACCAGCCTGTCTTTCACCAACAACCATGATGCGGTCAAAGTTATTGAGATCCCAATTTTTCCCCCCTTTTGATGTTTGATGTGAAATGAAGCACTTAACAATTTTGTACATTGTGCAACTATCACATGATTGGCTGTCTTGATTCTATAGTGTGCTATATTTCTCTGTGTGTCTGATCATTTTAATCATGATTCTACATGCGAACTATAGGACTTCTTACACATCCACCTTGCTCTGATTTGTGACAATTCCTTGGAAATCCAAGAACTCACTCGTTTTCTTTATTCAGTAACATTACATATATTTTACTAGCTAACTAGCTCTTCATCCCTTTGTTCCAATTATGTTAGCTGTCACTTTTAGCTGGTTATTTAAGTCTCTGGGCAAAAAAACAACAACATGGGAATGGTCAAACACATTTCAGAATTCACTTGTCCACCCCTGCAATGAGTAGATTTAAGTGTAATTATTGAAGTCTGAGTCTGGGTTGAAGTTAGAAGATAGAGAAGAAATTGTCTTTTTGCGTGCGTTACACAAACAACCAACATGCAGTCTTGCTGAAGATAATAAAGCTGACAATGCAGTTCACAGGTGCTGTTTTTAGATCACGTGACATGCTTAATTGCCATATCACCTCATCACAATAGGCCTATAAATAGGCATGATGTTACACAAGGTTCAGATGCCGGTCAGGCACAAGGGCGCTTCCCATAACATGGAGCTCACGCAATGTTGAGTTCCCTTTGAAAGGGAACTACTTGTTTATAAGGTCTTGTTTATTTCACAAAGACACTCTGTCTCCAAACAAGCAGGCTGATTTCCAAAGCAAAAAAAATAAATTATACAGAAAAGTGTCTGAACCTTGGTGAAGGATTGGGTCTGGGATCTTCACGTATGTGTGGGTGTAAGTGTGTAAACCATTGCCTTCAAACTGAGCTCAACAGTGCTCTGCCAGCCCATTATGAGACCTCACAAACAGAAACAAATGTGCTCCAGGCACACACTCACAAAAAAAAAAAAGAACCAGAATCCATCCAGTGTATGCACAAAGCCCAGATGCAAGGCTAGATAAATCATTGTAAACAACCCATTTGCAGAAAGAACTAAACATTTCAGTATGTAGAAAGAGCGCATTAGATTCAAATAAATGCAATAAATGTTTTGTGTATTTTTTTAAATCTCCTTGTCCATGTCATTATTTATCTCATCAAATCAATATTAAGCATATCAGATCACATTTAATTCTTATACATGAATCAGGAAACATAGCACATGTTATTTATATTTATACATTTAGTAATACTTTAATGACAGCACAAGCTGCAGGCATTATTCAGTCACGGAGTCTAATGAGAGGACTGGGATTGTGCGTCACACAGAAGCTTATCAAAAGTGTGCACCACATCTCAGCTGTTATGTCCAAATTAGATACATGCAAGGGTGCTGAACCCTGCTTGTCATAAATAAGTGTTAGCAAATGGCTGGGTTTTTTTGAAAGCGTAATGACTTCACGTGTTGTTTTTACACCAAAGCTTGCCGCACATGTGCATCCGGAGAGGAGCATTCCTTTCTTTGCTTTCTTGAATAACTTTAGAAAATATATCATAAGAAATAACATGCAAATATACCTGTACATTTGCACATTCGTGGAATTATTCGATCAGCCGACCAGGTGGCAGAAGCACAAGATAAGTATCAAGAGCTTCAAGTAATGTTTACATAAAATATCAGAAAGGGAAACGTGATGAAAGTCTGACAGCGACATGGTTTTCATTTAATGATTTCATTCTGTGGACATTTAGAAAGCCTCTATAAGAGAACAAGCTGAACTGATTAGGCTTATATACTTTTCACTATGGTATATAGCTTTCCAAAAAAGCATGACATTCACTGTGTGATGAAATCGTAGTTAGCTTTCAAGGGTTTAGATATTGTTTGGCAGATTGACTGCTTTTGCCAACACATTGCAGGTCAATAGCCCAAGCCAGATCCATCATCCGGTTCATCCATCCATTTCCATGCTGCACACACAGAGCATAGGCAGGATTCAAACCCCCACCCCTGAGGTGCAAGGTAAACATTCAAACAAAGCCAACTTGCATAATAAACCCACCCCCCACCCCCCAACATCAAGATTAAAAGCATCATTTCCACATAATTTTGGTGAAATACAGCTGTCTTCTTAAAGTAAAGGTGTCAAAATATGTTACTGACAGAAAAACACAATTTCGTCCTAAACCAGATTTTTCATCTTTTTTGGCTGCTAGCTAGAATTCAGTGACATCAATGTCCAATGGGTTTTCCCAGACCTCCAGAAAATTCTCAATGTTTTTAAAAGCTCTGTGTGGAACACGTGTTTCGTTCCACTTTTCCATATCTGCTGCCTGACCACTTGCCCTGTTCCTACACTGAGCTGAGAGTGACGTCATAAGCAAAATGGCTGAGGTGAAAATGGTGAAATTAGTTTGATGATCATTTTAAGGAGGCACTATACTACGTTAGTATAGACTAGATAAGTGGCTAAACCAATTTATTCCATTATAGCTGAGGTGAAGACAACAGTGACATGCTAGTTAACATATCACATTGTGTCTAGCTGAGACAAAAATGCTTAAGGCCAAATGCTATGGTAATGAGATTTAATAAGGGCTAATATTGTTAGAGCTGGAAGAAATGGATTTTTCAGCTTTTACGGACCCTTGGTAATCTCCTATACAGTTATATTTAACTCGATTAGAATGTAGCTGGCTTTCACTAAGTCTGGAGTATTTGCTGTCTTGTGGTCACAGCATTAACATTCAAATTAATCTTCTCAAGTTTTAAATTTATAAATCTTGGTTTGAAAATCCAAACCTTGAATAATCATGAAAATTAGGCTGCAATGCTGCAAATAGAGTGTGTGTGTGTGTGTGTGTGTGTGTGTGTGTGTGTGTGTGTGTGTGTGTGTGTGTGTGTGTGTGTGTGTGT
>JAOUWY010000030.1:6007688-6018119 GCA_025728095.1 Prietella phreatophila
TCTCTCTCTCTCTCTCTCTCTCTCTCTCTCTCTCTCCTTGTCTCCTGACACTATGCGTCGTCCATGTCACTTCCAAATTGGAGATGTGCGATGTTATTTTCTAGGAATAGATTGAAAATAAAATGTGGCAGTTTTATTTAATGGGCAATATATTTGGGCAGTCATCGGTATACAGTACCTGGGCTAGTATGGCCAAAAATGGATATCATGGTATAGTTTGTATATGTATCAGGAATACATTTAGTAGGATCGCTTCAGTTTTACAAGGACCATATTCAGTGTTCGGTTTAAGCTGTGAGTGTGTGCACTTCTGATGATACTCCCATGCAGAAAATATTCAAACCTGTGCAGAACAGCAGCTAAAAAAGGTGTATAAAGAAGTTCATTGTTGGACCTTTTTCACACTTTTGTGTTAAAGGAGTCATATCATGATTTTTAAACGATTTTAAATGTTAATTATTTTGTCTATTGGGAGTAATAGAATAGGTTAACCGCACATTATTGTAATGCCTCTTTTCCCAGGCTGCCAGAAACGCTCCAATTTCACCAAAGCCCCTCCCTCCGAAAAGCCTAGCGTGCTCCGATTGGCCAGCTGACCCGTTGCATTGTGATTGACCGAAAGCCTCACGAGCGAGTCATTAAAGTAACCCCCTTAGCGTTAGCTTTCTCCTTAGCTTTAGCCTTAGCCTCCAAGGCTTCTAAAGCAATTCTAGATGTCATCGGTTTTACTGTATCAGTCCAAGCCTGAGTCTGATTGTGAAGATGTGCATGATCGAGCGGAAACAACTTTGCGAACATAACTTGAGTAGAACGTTTGACAGTTGTAAGTTTATATTTCGTAACTCTCTCACCTTCAGATACGTTGTAAATTCCGACCCCGCCGGCGGGCCGTCTATTCTATGTACACAGCTGCAGTGTGTGTATAGTTACTCATGCATATCTTTGGAAAGCCAGGATTATTGTGCTTCGATTGACTTCAAGATACAATCACAATGGCAGCTACAATGAATGTCTCTCTCAGACCACCAACATATAAACAAACACTAACCACTGAGTCAACTTGGCAAACTTTAGCTAGCATGTTAGCAGAGGTCTGCAACTGAGCCACAAAACAAAACTCCGCATTTGAACAGTCAGTAGCAGATACTTCATAAAATAATCAAACACACTTACAGGTTCTGATTCAGAGGCACAAGATTGTCCGAGCAAAATGGGATCGCACCATTTTTCAGGAGTAGGCTGCCTTGTACTCGCCCAGGTTCAGGAAGCTGTTCTCCATAAAATGCGCTGTGCACAAGCAGACGTTTGTGTTGTAATGCTCAGGAACAGTGTTATAAATAAACAGTAACCACTGATTTTGTCAGTTTTTGGAAGGCTAAACAAAGAGGTTTTGCTTTCGAAACACACAGCGTCTCCATGACATGGCGACTGAGTTCACTGAAGCCTCGCCTGAGTTCACTGAAGCCTCGCCTGAGTTCACTGAAGCCTCGCCTCAACTCATTGAAGCCTCACCTGAGTTCAGTGAAGCCTCGCCTCAACTCATTGAAGCCTCGCCTCAACTCACTGAAGCCTCGCCTGAGTTCACTGAAGCCTCGCCTGAGTTCACTGAAACCTCGCCTGAGTTCACTGAAGCCTCGCCTGAACCCACTGACGCTTCGCGTGAGTTCACTGATGCCCTGCCTGAATTCACAGACAGCCCCGCCTGAGTTCCCTGAAGCCTTTGGGCGGGATTATACTGATAGTGCACTCTGTGATGGAGAGAAATTAGGGAAGTAAATCTGGACTTTGGGACGAGGCGTTTCACACAGGCCAGAAGGAGCCATCTCTGTTAGATAGAATAAGACCCTTTAGAGGAAAATACGAGTTTTGGGACTTTGCAGAGCTTATACACAAACAAACAGATACATTACCATCCCAAACAGACAGAAAATCTTAAAATCATCTTATGACCTTTTTAAACATGCAGACGTCTAAGTAGTAGCATGTCAGAACTTCCAGTGCGAAGCAAATTGTAATTATTGCAGAGTCCCTAAATACACAAATATTTCAAGCAAACATCCATACTTGAGCGTTCGCTCATTTCCGATGTACTTGCGATTAAGAAAACAGCTTTGTGATTTTCGCAAGGGTCAGTACGTGTGTCTGTAGTCAGCATTTTAAAAATTGGGCACCTCTGACGATCGTCCGTTAAAGCTTGACAGCAGAGCAGCCGCAACTTGCGCAGGTCATGGGGCAGTTCTGCTCAAATAGCAAAAGGGGCTTCCCCCAAAAAAATAGGCTTTGCTCAGTAAGATATCAAATTAGATGGAGCATCAGCCATATTTATTAACGGCAGTAAATGAAAAATGTAATGATGCAAACAACAAACCTTTTAGCCCTAGACATTAAAGGTTTGACTATAAAATGGAGCACTGCTTTATCATTAATGGCTATAAAAGATAAACATTGCCGCCACACATGCTGGTATAGATCAAAGGTTTTTCAACATAACAACGCAGTTTATCCAAACTCGTTGTGTTGTTGTAATTACAGAACACCAGCGCATGAGCCAATTACAACACAATGGGAGGATCTAATGCTGCTTCATTTCTATTTCCGAATGACAAGGAGCGTCCTTGCTACGAAATGCATTCGCATTTGTTTCAGTTCTGCCGTAGATCACAGACTAGTCATCGGCATTCCCCGCAAATACACCTCCAGTCGAGTGAGATGTTGTTGAAATGGATACATCAAGAGTGATTTTGAGCTGCGGATGAAATCATTTCTCTGTTTTCTTTCATCGTTTGTCACATCACGTTCTGTCTGTTATTTGTAATACACAGTGAGGAGAAATAATTCGTTAGGATAGAATGTATTCAGACGTTATAGTGTGTTCTAGATTTCAATGCTGCAACAGCACCGACAAAAGTTCTCGTGCTCCTGGTGTCATTATCAAAGATGTCACCATCGTTTGGGAAGACTTTGCACAAACACTAGCAATCATGGTGAAGGAGATTTCTAAACTTCTCCGGGAGCAGATTATTAAACCACACTCGAATGCAAGAAGCTAAGACCTTAAACATCCCCGTCAGTACAAATATCTCCTTAATATGGTGGAAAGTTGGAAATATACTAATCGCCTTCGGTCAGGCACACCATGCAAGATTTCACAACACACTCTCAGACTAATGATAAGGAAGGTAAGAGAGAAGGCAGCAGTCATTCGAAAAGAGTTGCAGGACGACCTGAAAGCAGCAGGAAGAACAACAGATACACAGAGAACATCAAGCAACGAACTGCATCACAATCCTCTTTGTTCCTACACCACATGTTTATTCAATTATTCAATTCAGTTCAGTTTTATTTGTATAGCGCTTCTAACAATTTACATTGTCTCAAAGCAGCTTTACAGAAACATATAAACACAGGATAGAGATTTTAAGTGTGTGGATTTATCCCAACTGAGCGAGCCGGTGAAGACGATGGTGAGGAAAAACTCCCCAAGATGTTAAGAGGAAGAAACCTTGAGAGTAACCAGACTCAGAAGGAAACCCGTCCTCATCTGGGTAACAACGGATAGTGTTAAAGTAAAGGAAAGGTCATTATGGTTTTATATGAAGTCTGTTTTCTTGAACTAGTCCACTGTTCACTAAAGGAGACCCGAGTGCATGTGGTGATTGCAGTCCCGAGGCCAACGCAGCAACCACAGTGAGAATGTTCATGTGGAGTTGGAGTAGATGAGAGCTCCATCCAGAGGTAGGACATCCGAACGGATCAGGCAGGTCCGGAGAGCAGAAAGGATCAGGATCACTAGACTCTCCGTAAAATCATGTCTGGCTCGGGAGAAGGAGAGAGGGATGGATTGTTAGGTAAGGCTTTGTGTAAAAGAAAGTCTACTCATGGTAAGTTTGAGTAAACAAATGCGTCTTAAGCCTAGACTTAGACTATTAAATAACAAAAACAAAAGTCTGAATACTTATTTCACCTCACCGTATTTGTTTTTTCATGTACAAGTGTGAAAAAAACAACGAATCCATGTTTTATGAAGAATTATTTTACGGTATATTGGATCAGTTCTTGTACCACTTACTGTTGCACCCTGTTATCACTCGTGTGTAGGAAACACTGAAGCAATCAACACAGGAAATGACACTCGGAACATTTAGTGAATTAGTTGCCTGCTGTTAGTAGAATGTGTGCCAGGCTTGTGTGTGATCAGTTCTGACATTTGCGTGAATTAAATGATGTTATTCGTTTGCAGAAATGACTTCATTAAGTCGCTAATAGATACGGTTTAATTACTCAACATGACACAAATGTTCTCTGCAAGATGCACTTGGTAAAGAGTATTAAGTGTATTTTTGTATGTTCCGTAAATTCTCCAGTGTTTTCAACCTCATCTTTTATCTCCTGCATGTAATTTACATGTGATGATGAAAGGGAAGAATTTTGACACTTTTTCTGGTACTGAGGAGCGAACAGGAAAACACTCGACTTTCATGAAGTTAAAAGTATTCATGGGTTATTTGTGGTTTTACATGTGCTGTTTCATAATTGCGTAGGATCCATTTAGAATGATTAGGGGTGAGACTGAATGAAATACATGATTTGGAAACATGATGTGTTCTAAATAGATAAAAATCCAAAACAGGAGGTGCGCTATTATTTATTTATTTCTGTAAAGCTTGACATGGGGCATCTGGTTCAGATTAGAGATGCGCAAAGAGACTCGCATCCCGCAGGACGCAACACAAGATTCTACTGAATCTGTCAGCGGTTCCAGACACCATCGTCAATCGCCCCAAGCCTGCGGGACAAGCGAGCAGTCAGATATGAAGCTCATGGGACCGAGAAAGATAAAATGCAGCAATGTGTGATGCGTTTACAACCTTAGTACCTGCCTGGTCAGGGTCACGGTGCTTTAAATTTTGTTACTAGTTTGTTTTTACTTTGGGAAGGAGAGCCTGTTCCAAATGATCCACCAATTATGGAGTTACTGGAGTGATTTAGGTGAGGTTGAGGAACTGCGAGAATGCACATTCCATGCTGAATGTGCAGGCATTTCTACATAAATATTCCCGAGTGTTCGGACAGCACGATAATTTCAGCATATTGCGGGTAAAAATCGGTCTTTTGAACAGTCTGGTCATCACACAGCACGTCTTCTGTTCCTTCAGGTGGAAGAAGCGTGGGGTGTGTGCCAATTAGCATAGAAGCACCATAACCTTTTGACTTTTCACGGCTTGTTAGTTTGCAGCAACATGCAGTAGCCCACTAATACCCACAGAGTTGTTCCTCCTGGCTGGCTTTCTCAGCGCTCATTAGTGGAAGCGCTTTACTGAGCCACTGACTGTAGAATGAGGAATGAATTACAATGCACCAGCAGGGAAGCTCAAAATGATCAATTACAGGTTGGGGGGGGGGTGTTTTCTGCTCCTGGGTTGTGATCCATGAAGTTTTGAAGCTCTCGTGTGGCTGCGTGGATGCTGATGGATGCTTCCTGAGAGAATATCTTCTCCCATCATGGTGCGGTGTGGAGTGGAGTGGGTTATGTGTACTTGATTTAACCTTAAAATGGAGGTCTAGGAATCATCAGTCTGCAGAGAAGCTCTTCCAGGCTTCCTTTTTTGTTCGGAGAGAATAAGTAAAAGGCGAAAGTCACCTAGCTCTATCTCTGTTACAAACACATAGATAGAGGCTGCAGAGACACCTGACAGCTTATCGGCATGCCTGAACAATCCGTCTTTACTCCAGGGAGTTGTACCGAATCAAAACAACATCGAGCCTGTCACAGTGCTGCGGAAACCAGGAGAATTGACAAGTCTTGGCAGGATTACCATGGCTTTGATAACTAAAACACACGTATCTCCCTTTTCCACTTCCACGGTGGCGGTCTTAGGGTATGCAATATGTGTTTACATTTCCCAAAAGCTCAGTCCATGTCTCCCCCATGCACGAGGGCATAACCTTGCCTCTGTTTGATTTGTCCCATGCTCATTCCAGGATTCTTATTCACATCTGCTCCTACTGAACATACTCAACTCGGCTCTGCTCGCTTTTGGGGGGTTTTCCACCGTGGATATCCACCGTGGATAGTACCTGGTATTTATTAGTACCAGCTTGGTCGAGGTTCCGAGCGAGCCGAGCCAATACTAACTGTGAGCCACGCACTGAGGGAGTAGGGAATTCTCCCTAACAAGTGGTTCTGTATTGTGCCTGAATAAATGGGTGTCATTTAATACATACTTTGTGTATCGTAATGTTCTATTAATTGTAAATGATCTCATTACAGCTGTTTGTTCTGTGCATGTACCATAGGGAAATTGGATGTCTGATCGGAAGGTCATGAGTTTAAATCCCAACACTGCCAAGCTGTCACTGTTGGGCCCTTGAGCAAGGCCCTGAACTCTCTCTGCTCCAGGGGGCGCTGTATCAGGGCTGACCCTGTTCTCTGACTCCAACTTCCTAACATGCTGGGACATGCAAAGAAAATAATTTCACTGCTCTAAGACCCTTAACCCTCAACTGCTTAGTTATATAAATGAGATAATTGTAGGTCACTCGGGAGAAGGGCGTCTGCCAAATGCTGCTGTAAATGTAATGTAAAATTGCAACAGAGATTTCTGTCTCAGATTTTTACATCTCGCTTGTTACCGATTTCCAAACAGGCATTTTGCGCAGTCACTCCTGTCTCGACTGAATCTAACATAGTGATAACGAGCACTATGTAGGTTCTAGAGCACTGTTGTTTTACATCTTTAATAGGGTCCGTGTTCAGTGAACAGGAAAGGCATTTGGAACACGGCCTGACTGTTGATTTGTACAGGACTTCGATAATACAACATTATTCCTGCGTGAGGGCGAGTGGGAGATGGCACCCACTCTGAGGCAGTAGTGGAAAAGCAAGCTCAGAAAAGTGAAACGAGCCGAGTCGAGTCGTACCGTTCAGTGGGACAGTGGCATTAGTACTGATTAACTTTATAGCATACTGCTGTAGAGTAGTAAAGATTTTTAATCCCAGAGGAGGACAGGTTCCCTTTTAAATCTGGTTCCTCTGAAGGTTGTTTCTTCATGTTGTCTAAGGGAGTTTACAAATGTTACCATCCAAAGATAAATCCTTTTAGTTTCTATACAAATTACAAAAACATTGTCCTAGCCAGCAAATGCACAATGAGAGATGATACATTTATTGGTTTTAGCTATTCATTCTGAGCATGTAGTTACTAGGTGTGCAAACCTCAGGCTTCCACATGATACAGTACGGTTTGGATTCTTAAGGCAGCGATGCCGTTTTAACAGTACACACGCCTCTGATTGATATGTGAGCAACATTGTTCATTAATTTGCATTTTATAGCTTTTATCCAAAGCGACATACAGTTGAGACGTCAGTAGTGGCAGCTTGGTTGTTCCTGGATTTGAATTTCTGACTAGTAGCCCAACGCTTTAATCAGTGAACCATCACTAACCCCAGAATCTCAAGTGGACACATGGAGAACATGTGAAACTCCACACAGACACTACCCCAAGAAAGGTTTGCGCAAGAAACCCTAGCAGTGTGAGCATGTCACGTCTTATGTATAGAAATTCTACCTTTTTTTTTTTAATGAAGGCCGCCAATAATTTATTTAGAGGACCCTGTAAATTGAGCTCTGAATATCTTCTGGTTAATGTATTATACCAGTTGTTTGTGTCTTGCCAAGTTTCAGGAGCTGAGCACAACCCAACTTTGCAGAAAGAATCCTTACGTCTGAATGCAAACGCCCGATCAGAGCGTTCCCACCGAGCCTGGCCTTTTGTAGGATTTATCAGCTGCTACAGCCTCAGAGTGAAGGCCAGCCGTTTTTCTTACCGTACTATTTGCTTAAATCGAACGGGAGAATTCACAGCTTCCTTCTAAATGCCACCACACACACTCCATCCATCCTGGATGAAGAAATTTTGGCTTTGCTTCAGAACCAGTTTTACAGTACCTTTATATTATAATATAATATGATGTGCATACACCACCTGATTTCTGCTAACATTGCAGATATCCTGAACCATGGCAGTACCATGTAGGGGTGGGTCATGTATAGAAGCATTTTAGAATCCCAACTGCCCCTTGGGGACAAGTGAAATTTTTTTTAATGAAATTAAGTTGAATTAAAAGATCATTTTGTTTAAATATAGATCATTTTTTTTAATAAAAACTCCCTAATTTCATCTATGTTCACTATGTGCTTCCTGTTCCTTCAGTTTCATGGTACAGGAAAAAGAGATTTGATCGATTTTAGTCTAACTACATGACTTTAAAATGATCCCTTTATATTAAAAGTAATAAAACACCATGTCAGAGTTTTGCTTTGCTTAACGTTGACCTTTTCTCCTGCTGTCGGCTTGCTCCCGCTTGCGTGCACATTGTTGTGACAAGTTCAGCGTCCCAAAGTTGCTACAATTCATCTAGAGTACAACCAAACAGCAAAGAGATCAATACTCTGCTCTTAATAGATTGAATATGTTGTAAAGAGTCGATGCTGAACACATGGCCTGTTAAAAGATGTAGCACAAGCAGTTATTAGAAATAGACCTCACCGGTTGAAAGAAAAGCATTTTTCCCTGTGCCTTGGTTCAATAACTCTGTTAGACCAAGGCGTTGTCCGTATTATCCTGTTATGGGATTACCCAATCAACCAATCATGTGGCAGCAGCTCAGTGCATAGTGCACATCGGCGGCTGTGGTGCATGTGGTAGAGCGGGTTGTCCACTAATCGTAGGGTAGGTGGTTTGATTCCCGACCCAGATGACTTGGGCAAGACACTGAACCCCAAGTTGCTCTACTGTGTGTGTGTGTGTGTGTGTGTGTGTGTGTGAGAGAGGGTGAGTGAATGGGTGAATGAGACACAGTGTAAAGTGCTTTGGATAAAAGCACCATATAAGTGCGAGATATATATAAAGCTTTAGATCTCCGTGACGTTAACTGTGACAAGGTTGGTGATGCCAGTTGTGCTGGGTTGAGTATTTCCAAAAGTGCTGATTTTCTGGGATTTTCACACACAATCCATCATTCAGTGAGTGGTAGTTCAGTTCAAGGGCTTACATTCCTTGTTGATGGGGAGAGGTCCGAATAGAATGTCCAGGCTGGTTTAAGCTCACAATAAGGCTAGAGTAACTCAAATAATCGCTCTTTACAAGCGTGATGAGCAGAAAAGCTAGTCGGAATGCACACATGTCGAGCAGATGGATGAGTTACAGCTTGGTACAGGAATCTGAGGCTGCAGTGAGCACATGTTTACCCAAACCAGTTGAACCATTTTCCCAGTCTTCAGTGAACAGATTTCCCGGCTTTGTGCGTAGATGAAATCTGCACACACCGTTCACTTCCGCAGGCTTATCTCCTGTACGATATCGTGTATCAGATGTACGAAATGCTTCAGTTCAGATATTTATGGTGTGGCACAGAGCCTGTCCCTGGAGGATTTGTACCCTGCCCAGCCCTTCATCACCAGCGCATGGATCGTGGGCTTGTGTTCATGAGGGGAAGGGTGTGAAACACTGAGCAGGCTAGAACGTGGGCAGCAAACACTTTGATCTATGTGTAAATGTAGTCATTTAGGAGAGATTCTTTTTTATGGAGTGTGGTTTAATTAGCTCAGGTCAAATCCCCTCCTCTGTAGTTAGTCATGGTGACTGCATTCCCAACAGCATTTCCTTAGTGTGGCTTAACCTTACAGTTCTCTTTCATGTTCTCTCTCTCTCTCTCTCCATCTCACTGATAACAAACACACACATGCTTTAGACCCTGTATGCGCCACTGGCATCTTATATCTTTGAACACACCCAGATTATAGACACCAGAAATAGACTTGTCTGAGATTTTATCCCTCCCTACATCCTCTGTCAAGGAGTGTTGAGTTGTAACCGTGTAGCTAGAAAACAAGTGAATTGGACGTGAATTGGTGTTATAATGAAAATATTTACAGGTTTCTACTTTCCGCCTATTTTCCTGAGGTAAACGTCTGTCCTTTTACCAAGACGAGGTCGTTTCACTGACATCACGAATCCCGACCGTGTGTACTTGCTGCTAACTGTTTATACCACATCACTGTTCAATCTTTCACTCGGATGGTTCAGAAGATGCAGATTCATTTCCTATAACAGCAGGTTTATATTAATGTGCTCGGTCTGATAGGATATTGTGCAGCGTGTATGACGGATGCACCACTTAATCTAAGCCTAATAGTAAACAAATGAATGGGGAAGTTTTCCGTAAGGAGATGTTTATTTATCATAAGGAGTCTCCAGTGTCAGCACTTTATAACAGTAAGTTGTATTATCTGCAAGATAGGGAATAAATTAGTGTTTATAGCTATTATAACATACAGTCTCTTCGAAAAGTATTGGAATGGTTGGTTGTTGTTTTTTTGTTTTTGTTTTGTTTGATTGTTTGTTTGTGTTGTTTTTTTGTTTTTTT